>MKEJ01072073.1:0-13184 GCA_001753735.1 Embelia ribes | reverse complement strand
CTATATTCATATATATATATATATACATATATATATATATATATATATTTGTTTCTCTATATATTGACCTCATCCACGAAATCACAATTGCATGTTGTGGGATCTTCTTTTCACACTATCCTACAAGTGGATCACCCAAATTTTTTCCCTTCTTTGGTTATTAAAATGTATATAAATATATTCATATATACAACCCAATAGGTCTTAAAGAGCATTGATGTACGTAACATTATTTCTATTTTCAAATAGACTATTTCCATTTTATTAACTCGTGACTCCTGGTTAGAAAAGGGATATGCATGATCATATATATGTGTGCATAGATATATGTAATTATAATTTTAAACATCATCAATACCATTGTTCGTGAAAAGTTAAACATGAAATAATTATGATATTAAGATATTATGTAAATAACAAGACAATTCCTGCTCTTTATTAAAATATTGGAGGAATAAACTATCATTTATAACAATAATATAAAAATAAATATGTTTTTACATCATGACCGTTTCTTCAAAATAAGATCAGATCCACGTGACCAATTCGGTAAACAATTGTTGTATCTGAATCATTTTCTTCAGAAAAATAATTATGCACAATAGTACTATTTTATTTCCTGTTAACTTTTGCAGAATAAATACTTAAACACAAGAACATGAAAATATTATGGTTGAATCAACCGTGAAGGCTTCTATAAAGGAATTGTACTATACATGATGAGAGCAACTTCAAAACTGTTGTAACGAAGTTAAAATATTATTACCTGTCATATTTTATTAAAAATGAGTAATAATGTTTTATAAAATGAGATTGAATATTTCCAGCATGTAGAAACCTTCACCCATGTCGACTCTAGTTGCAATTGATATGTATAGTTTTGACTTTTATGAACTATATTTCCAACATGGGTTTTTCTATTTGTAGCTATTTATATCCTTCTCCAATTGTATACATTTGAATTCTTCCCTTTCTTTTATAATTAATTAAACTTCTTGTGTATTGTCGGGAAACAAAATGAGATGTTTTTCTTTAAAATAAAATATATAATTATTTTTGGACAAATGCATTTTTTCTTAAATTTAGAACCACAATGGTATTTATTAGATCCTTATATATAACTTTTATAATATATATTTTTGGACCGATATAATAGTCAAATCATTCAATCTTTCTTCGACGTGTACCATAATCTTTATTATCTACTTATTTTCTATTCAATATTTTTGCAATACTTAATCGTTGTTTAGTGAAATGAATCAATCTTTTTTATAATTATATTTTAATATGGCCCGTACAATGCAAACGCAATCTACATTAACTACTTGTACAATTAAACAAAAGAAAATTCTCTTTATCAAAAGAGGTTAAACTTTTTCAATTATATCGATTAAAAATGGTAGATATGCTTTTATTAATTTTAATTTTCAATAATTTTTTCAGCAATAGCAGCTGTGACTGGTATAGTATGTAAGTAATAAATGCGAAATAAAATGAATAGCTTTTTAATATAATGCATGAAACACATAAATTGGAGTACTTTTTTTTTATTTTGGAGAATTTATTTCAAGAAAATTAGTTCCAGGAGCAAGCTCCATAAATATCATAAAAAATTCCTTGTCGAGACTAGGACAAAAAATTTAAGAAATAATCACCTAAAGACTTTAGCTTTTTTAAATAAATGAAAAGTCAAAAATACTTTCATACATTTGAAAATTCTCAAATTTACTTTTAATTAGGGGCCTTTTATTTCATCAACTGTTTTTTCAAATGTAAAATTTGAGATTAAGACAAAAAATCTCTATTATTGTTTTTGAGATTAAGACAAAACTTTTCAATTGTAATTTTCTCAGGTTAACACAAAAACTTTAAAGTATAATCTAAAATTTTAACTTTTTAAAATCAAATCAAAATGTCATAATTTTATTATTTCTAATAATCAAAATGGGGGATATGTTCTTTCATTTTTTCTAGAACAAATCTCATTTTTCAATGATATTAAAAGGTTTGTGAAATTTGACGCACCTAGAAATTTGAAACTTAGTGCATTCCCACCGGTCTTTCTAAATCATAAGTTCTCCTCTTTTGGATTTTTCAAATGAGAAATCAAATAGGAGAAATATGTTATACCGATATTTCTATATTTCTCAAATTTTATAACAAAATTCAAAAATTTTACAATAAATTTTTCAATAAAAAAAATCTACTATTCACAATTTTTGTATTAAAAAAATAATTTTTTTCACAAAAGCTATTAAAAGTTAATATTTGGAAAAATATATTTTTGTATTTTATTATATGATATATAATATTGTAAGAACTTTTTACAAATTTTAAGGAAATATTGGTGTGAATAATTTTTAAAATTTGGATTTCTATTGGAAAAAATAAATTTTTAGAAAATAAAATGAGAAATGCTGGTAAGAATACTCTTCGAAGCCGGAGGGGGCATATAACTTTTATCAAGAGGGCAAAGTCTGTACATTATGTGAAAATATGCATATTCTGTAGCCGTTGAATATTGTAAAATTTTGTATAAATACTCATTGTGACTTGATGAAATTTAAACTGCAACCTATAATATCGGAATTACATATTTGACATTGTTTCAATCATCTTTACGTTGTTAATTTTAATTATAATTAGATCTATCAGACATTTAGTATATTTTAACTCAAGTCACATTATATGAGTTATTACAAGCTATCAGTTTTGTAGATATAATGAAAAAAATAGTAAATGAGAGCAGTCTATGGGGGATAAAATATAAATTTTTTAATATAAAATAAGGAACATATGAAATAAAATGCAAGTTAATTGTTACTCGACTGCCTCAAATTGATTGTTGAAAAATTATTTCTGCCAAGCATAGTTGGCGAAGTAAGAAACAAAAGTGGGAATTGTTACGGGAAATAAAAATATGAAACGAAGCATTAAAAATAGGGGCAACGAGAAATACTGATATTATTAATTAAATTATAGTATATGTTGATCTACAAGAATATTAATTATGTATATGGAAAATTATATGTAATTACAATTATTTTCACATAAATTCAAGTAAAATACTTTAAATTATACGAAAACAATATAACTACCATATAAAAATAATTTATTTTATATTTCTTTTCTAGTTTCTTCATTTTAAGGAAATTTTTTGAAATTAAGTTTCTAATAAAAGTTTAAAAAACACATAGTTCCCATTTAGAAATGGCTTCTAGGGAAAATAAATTTCCCATTTCAAACTGAATTTTCTAGTAACTGTACTACCAAGGCAACCCACTTCATCCTATTTTTTCTTTCATATGAGCAAAACAAATATTTCCTTCGTCAATAAATTATTATTACAGCTTGATTGGCACGCAATTTTATAGAACAATCAAAATTTCAAGTTTTGAATTGACATAGACGAGATTTGAAACTATAAAATATTATTTATTTATCCTTCAAAAAAATTATTATTTATTTTCATTCTTATTTTATTGTAACGAGTATTAGTGATAGTTTACTGGAATTTCAATAATTAAATATCCAAAATAAGTGTGCAATAACATTTTGTTAATTCAAAAGTCAAAATGCAATCACGCGATACTGAACATGAACTCAAGCCCTCTGGACAAAATAAGTTATGCCCATATTTTCTTTTCTATAAAAGTTTATAAAATAATATTTACATATATGGATTGGAGATGCCCTCTCAGTTTACAAATAATTGTAGCAATTTGACTGATACATAATTTTATACAAAAATTAAAAAAAAAACTTTTCAAGTTTTGATTGATTTGTATTTTAAGCTTTGTCCAATTCTTATACTTACTAATTGTGAAGATTAGTAGTTGTAATTTTAAGAATTTTAAAATGAGTAGATATTTAAAAAGTTTAGTGCAACAATAACTTTTGGATGTTACGAAAAATGATTCATACTAATTATTTGTGGTGGGAAAAATAAATTTTTAGACCTAGGGCAATAGAGCTCCATCCCACATAGGTCAGCCCATGATTAGAAGTCTCAGCTTTTTTTTTTTTAAAAGTTCACTAGAAGTATTTCAAAATTAAGCTCCAATATATTGAAATGGGCCGGGGGTGCGGGGTAGTTGGTGATCGATAATTCCTGCTTATCAATTTATGGCAACTAATTTTAAAATTAGTAGCCATAATTAAATATATGAGTCTTATACCAAAATTTAATTTAAAAAAATCTATCTAATTTTAGCTTATTTTATAGTTTTAAAATTAATGGTATAGATGCCAAGAATAGAAATTGCCAATCAAACTGCAGCTAACCCCTTTCGTCCAACTATGTTTACTCCATTGCAACACAAAGATGGTTGAATAATTTATTGGGTAATTTAAACTTTGCCCCCACAAGGTTTCGGATAATTTCACATCCCCTCTAAGATTTCTGAAATTATACTCTCTCTCATGAAGTTTGGTAGCCATTATATTTTATTCTCAAAATTTCGAGAATCAAAGTGAAAGTAAAATCATTTATAATATGTAATTCAAAACTTTACTAAAATATTTCTTAAATAGTGTCTTTTGTATAATTTTTTGTTAAAAAAGTTATTGCTTACAAATTTAATATACTTTTATTGCAGTGGTGATTTTTCTCTAAAATTATTTAATATCAAGTTCTAAATTAATAAAATTAGGAAATTAAGTAAGGGTAACTTGGACTATAAGTGAGGGAAACGTGTAATTTCTGAAACCTCAAGAGGTAATCTGAAATTTTCAGAAATCCCATGGGGGAAACATATAAGTTGCCCTAATTTATTATATAAAATAAACTCGTACATATAGATAACTAGCTAGGTAGGTAGATTTCTAGCTATCTAGCTTGATAGATAGATAGGCTGGCCCCGGCATTTTTAGAGGTTATTATTATTATTCAAAATATTTTTCCAAAATAATATGATCATGCTACACTTGCAAAATGCTTATTAGTATATGCTTGCCACACGATTAATTTGCATAAGGGAAGATTAAAATCTGGTTAATTAATTGTTACAGTAAAAGTGTCTTCTGATACGGTTGTTAGAGATATCATAAATTATTTAGAAAAATTGATGTGACGCATATGAAACTATTGAATTTTGTAGAAGAAATAACTTTTTAAAAAGTCAAATTTAAAAGTTAAATGAGAAAGAGCTCTTATGCTTTTGAATTTATGACAGGTGCTTACATTCTACTATTCACCTTTCCAGTGCTGTTCATTGCTGTCTTGGGTTCAATATATCTTCAGTTGGGAAAAATATACATTTCCAATAATATTGGGAGGTAAATAAATCTGCAACGTTATGATATTTTCTCAGTATTGGATACATTAATTAAAAATATACCACCAATATATAGATGGATACAAAGTTGATTTAGTCTTTTCTTAAATTTGATTTGATCAAATAAATTATATTCATAATAAGGCTAAGCTTGAGCACTATTTTTTTATAATGTTCGACTTGGTAACACGCTTCGTTTTGCTACTGGAATTTTTTTAATCATTAACATGCAATAACTTGAAAAACTGATGAATACTTGAGCTATAATTCCGATAAGAAAACTATTCATTTGATTTCTACAAATGTATTCCGGTTATTGCAAAAACTAATTGCTTTGTATTCTATTTTTCTTTACCAAAACACTGAAACCCTCATTAAGCTTTTTTTATTTCTTATTAGTTTTTCTAATTTTGAATTTCCATTTTATTGAACAGCAATTGGAAAAAACATGAGAAATTGGCAATATTGAAGAGGCCTATGATAATGAAAGGATTAGGGATTGTTACAAGGACAGAGCTAGTTTTCTTTGTGACGTTCATTGCTCTTTTGGTTTGGTCTTTCTCCAATTACCTGCGGGTCAACTTAAATGAGACTAACCACCAAACAAATGCAAAGAATGGGAAGAAAATGTAAGAAATATTCCCATTCATTGCATGTATGTCAATTGTAGGTCCCATAAGTATTTCTGCATCAAATATAATCATCATCCAACATTTCTGTACGAATTTGTAAACATAAATATAATTTTTTTCTTATTTCTAGCTAGCGAAAATTATTAATATATTTTCTAATACACGTTTCATTTTAAATCCTTTGCAAGCACCTATTTTGCATCAAAATTCTATAAGATCCCTCATTAACTTTACACCTAATTAAGATTACGGATGAGTTTTTTAAGATTAAAAAAAAAAAAAAGATTACGGATGAGTTGTTTAAAATCTGCTATTTGGTTCGTTATTTTTCTAATAATTTTGATCATCCTACACCTTTTAATATATATTGTCTACTTTGCAATTATGCTTATCTCCTTAACTAACTGGCTCTTAATTTCTGTTCACTGATGGTGCCCACAAAAAATTGACAATTACACTTTTTTCTATTGAAAATACATCTTTTCTCTCGTTCTTACAAAGTTGAAAAATATTTTTAAATTAACATTAGCTGGTCTTTTTTAAATGAGCCTTTTTTGAAAAGTAAATACACCCTACTGTTAAAGCTATTATCCCATTCCGACATTTGAATACATTAATGTGTGTTATAAAATAAGGCCTACTGTTGCGAGTTAGAGTCACATAAGCTTGTTTAAAATTATGTTCTAACTTCCTTTGTATTCACTTATTGGGCTTGAGGATTCGAATTTAGCCAATGAATAAAAGTGTAGAAACTTTTGAACTAACACTAAATTTTGAGCGAGTGCAGATCCTCTAACCCTTTCTATTAGCTCCCCTTTTTTTGTTCCCTTGGTACTTAACAAATTAATTTATGACATGTAATAACTTCTAATATTATTACATATCTTTTAATTACGAAAAAACAATCATTCATTATTGTTATTATACAATTTTCTATGCTTCGACTTCATAGTTCCGTTTAGTACAAATACTAAAATTGAAGGTTAAATTGCTAAATAATGTTAAGTTTTCTTAATTTCTTGATGTGTAATTGTATTCAGAATAATTTCACATGCGGTAAATTAATTTATTAAGAATTTTGGGATAAAAAATACAAAAGGGCATATAAGGGAACATATAGAAGCTGATAGAGGATCTGGACTCAGTACAATCAACTTTAAAGATTAATTTGCGTAAATTACTCGAGATCAATTCCAATCACGCTCATTGGGCTTAAAACTCCTCGATGATCAAAATGAGTTTGGATGGTTAACTTTACATAATTTTATAACAAAAAATCATAGGAGCTTTTGTTTTCCATTTTATTAAATTTTTCAGGTGGGAAGAAAAATTATATAGTGTAGCTCTATGTCTAGGTCTGGCAGGGAAAATAGTCCTGGCCTTCCTGTTTTACCCAGTGACTCGTGGCTCTTCGGTGCTACCACTGTTTGGCTTAACCTCGGAGGCTAGCATAAAGTACCATATATGTCTCGGTCACATAGTCATGACATTCTTCACGGTTCATGGTGTTTGTTTCATTGTCTTTTGGGCTTCCACTGATCAATTATCGAAGGTAATTACTTGGATATCATCTAAATTCTCGTAATACTTCTTTAATAAAAATTTTAGTGTCCGTCGTCACTTATTGGTAGCAATCCCAATCTACATTGCTATCCAAACTGGAAACTTCATACTCATTAACATAAAGATTATTTCAACGTGTAAATCGATACAAATTTTTATATTACTTTCTTTCGCTTTTTATATTTATTTTTTTTGGCTGGGAGAAGCTTTATAAACTCTTTTCCATTCCAATTGCATTGGGCCTAAAGCTCTATATTTGCCGGAGAGAAAAGGGAAAAAGTCTTTCAAAGCACTTGTTAAGTCTTAAAGATAAAGCCCGTTGACTTATTTCTTGATGATGTTGACCAAGTGTTGATGAAAAATGGGAGAAATCCAATAGCAAAGAATCTATATCAGGGTATACTTGCCGTAGTGGTTGACAAAAGAATTTTTAATTACTTAATCTATGAAATGGGCAAAAAAAAAAAAAATCACGGGCAAATAGTAGGCTTAAAAAAATTCGTACTTTATATGATGAATTTTCAAAGATCCAGAGGGCAGTGGCCACCCCTGCACCCTTCTCGATCTGCCAATGACAGGTAGTGGTGTAGACGAGCCCAAGGACAGCGGGCCTGTCTTGGCCCGACCCTCCGTTCGGTTTAAGTTGAAGGCCTGCTAGAGGGGTGATATGTAATGCAAGCTAGTAAAGCAGGATGTATGTATAATTTGAAAAAACTACGGGGGGTAAGTTTTCAAAAGTTGAGGTGGGCCCTTGGATTAGAAATTACTAATACCAATGGCAAGTGGGATATTTACACGTTTAACTTGTCATATTGTGCACATTTTTAGCCATTTCCATAAATTTCTACTTTCATTCAAGAAAAAATCAGCAAATATTCATTCTTTCATCACTTTAAATCATTTTGCAGATTGTGAAATGGGAGGCAACCGGAGTACCCCACATACCCGGCGAGCTGGCACTTCTGTCGGGCCTGGCTCTGTGGGTGACAACCTTACCTTGGATCCGTCGAAAGATGTTTGAGCTGTTTTACTACACACATCACTTGTACATATTGTTCATTGTCTTCTTTGTATTCCATGTGGGCATCTCTTATGCGTGTATAGTACTTCCCGGTTTCTACCTCTTTATGGTGGATCGGTTCCTTCGGTTTTTGCAATCCCGAAAGAGAGCTCAACTTGTTTCCACCCGGGTTTTGCCTTGTGAGACTTTGGAACTCAACTTCTCAAAGACCAAAGGTAACTAGTGCTAGATATAGTCTCAATTGGCAATCATACTAGAACTTGAGTACGCGATTTTCTAGTGGATCTCATTAGAGTTTGAGTATGCGGTTTTTTAGATTGCTCGATTTAAATGATTGATAAGCTACCATGGTTGAATTTAAACATATCAAAATTTAAATTCATGATGAGTTAACAATTATCCAGTCCCTACCATAAAAAGGAAAAACTTACACATTGATTGTCTCTCAAAATTAAACTAATAAGCACAGTTTGACTTATACGTGGTTTTAAGCAAAATTAAATTCTAGTATTTAATTTTACACTTTCAACCCTGTTCTACTTAGTTGCAAAGTTTATCATTGTCATTGTGCCCAACCTTTTGTGCTTTCAATATAAATAACTTTTAGCAAAAGTATAACTTTGTTTACAATTGTCCAGGATTGATTTACAACCCTACAAGCATAATGTTCATCAATGTGTCGAGCATTTCAAAACAACAATGGCACCCATTTACCATAACCTCAAGCAGTAGCCTTGAGCCCGAGACGCTTAGTGTTACCATTAAGGGTGAAGGAAGTTGGACCAAGAAGCTCTACCAAATGGTCTCGTCACCTTCCGTTGATCATCTTGATGTGTCTGTTGAAGGCCCTTATGGACCCTCTTCAACAGACTTTTTAAGGTACTAAGCTTGTGTCCTTTGTTAATTTCCATTACATCAAAAGAAAAAAAATCACAGTAATGCTCACTCGTAGTAGAGCATCGCATACACTCAAGCTTGTTAAAAACTCGAGATTTACTGGAATTTGGGGCCTCTAAACTTGAGTTTTGACTAGGTAACATTGAGAAAATACAGGAATATATAAAGAACAAAGGTTTCACTATACGACTTCAACCAAGGACTTGTTTGTCCAGTGCATTTAAATGAACTTTTTGTTAGCGTGTCTTTAAGTAAAAAAGTTACTAAAACCTATATGTTTGAATATTGTGGCATTTTATTATTAGAGCATTGCCCACTTATTCGGACATTTACCAAACATTACTATATATGTTACATACATAATGAAATTATTTTCTCAGCCTGGACGACAAAATGAACAAAAATTAGCTGCCTCGTCTTTTAGGTACAACCAAATAGGAATTCTGAGAATGTAACTAGATACTTATCCTTTGAGTTTTGAAGTAACCTAGACAAAGAGAAAACAAGGAAATAAAATAGTAGTCGTTAAGGTGAAAAACTTGTTATCAACTTAAGATTATAGTCCATAAATATTACATGGTCTATTTTCTTGTCAACTAATAAAAATTTTATGATTGCAGGCATGACACACTTGTGATGGTGAGTGGAGGTAGCGGCATAACTCCTTTCATCTCCATAATTAGGGAACTACTATTCATTAACCAATCCCTAAAATTCAACACCCCTAAAATTATTCTAATAACTGCGTTTAGATCCTCCTCAGATATCGCAATGCTCGACCTGCTCCTCCCCATCTCGACCACCGCCTCTGAAATGTCCGCCTTGAATCTCAAAATCGAAGCCTATGTCACACGAGGAAACAACCCCAAAAACCATGATGAGAACCCGATCCAAACCAAATGGTTCATGCCCAACCTGAATGACGAGCCCATTTCCCCAATACTTGGGCCCAACTCTTGGCTTTGGCTCGGCTTAATTATCTCCTCATCATTTGTGATTTTTCTTCTCTTTATGGGTATTTTGACTAGGTATTACATATATCCAATTGACCATGACACAGACCTAAAATACTCGTCCACTTCTAGAGTTGCTCTAAATGTGTTGCTTATTTGCATATCCATAGCTATCGCAGCTAGTGCTGGATTTTATTGGAACAAGAGGGAAAATCAAAAGGAAATTAATCAAACAAACAATTCTGAGGATGTCGCCTCACCTGGATCATGGTATTATAATACGAATATCGAGTTGGAGAGCCTCCCTCGAGAGTCGATTGTTCAGAGCACCACCGTGCATTATGGAGAACGGCCCAATTTAAAAAGTAAGTCACTTGGCAATTACTTAACGTTAAAACCAAGGAATAGAAAGCACGGTATACTTCTTCTTCTTCTTTTTATTATTATTTTAATAAAGAGTAGCACATGTATTTTATTTAAAAAGGAAAATTAGTACTGTAAGTTGAACATTTGAGGTTTAAATTGAGAAGAAGTATCATTTACTTTTTTTTCTTAGAGAAGTAATTGTGAAAAATGATAATTATGCAGGAATTTTGTTGGAGCATACAGAATCAAGTGTAGGAGTACTTGCCTCTGGGCCCAAGAAATTGAGACATGAAGTTGCAAAAATATGCTCATCTGGCTCTGTGGATAACTTGCATTTTGAGTCAATAAGCTTCAGTTGGTAAATAATTTGTACTAATAAAGTGATAATGAGATTTGACTAGAATTAAGATATTTGGTGAGTTATATTAAAATGATCCGGAGAATATGTCTTATCTCCATCCTTCCTTATCATAGCTCAACTACATATATGTATATTCCAAGTAACATTGCTACAGAATAAATAAGAAAAATTTTCCATTGTACAGAATAAATAAGAAAAAATTTCCAGTCTTTTGGTACTTTTAACTTTAGGATGGTATTAAAACATTTTATTCTTGAACCTCAAATTCCACCAAATTCTGCCATTGGCGCTGAAACTGGAATACCTAGCTTTTGTCGCATCATTCATATTAACCGCGAACAAACATGTTCTTCTATCCCATAAGCTGTCCGTTAGATCTCCACGGGAGAAGACAAAATGCGACCTCCACATTGTTTTCTTCAATTTTGGGGTAGTATTGTCCGATTTGCCCAATGGCTTAAGATTATTATTTCGGCTAAGGAAATTTTGGTTTTCCTTTTCCAAATAAAAGGTCAACGATTTATGAAAAAAAAATTGAATTCTTTCTTTTATTTTTTATTTTTTAAATTAAGCATTCTAACTGTGAATTATTCTTAAAATTGAATTAGCGAGTACAAAAGCATTAAGCGACTATGACTAAATTATTTTTTTTTTCACTCGGTTGACTATAGGGAAACCAACCATAGGCGTGATAATTCTTTGTAATATTAAACTTTTACTAAAACAAAATGAAACCTGATTATTTCTTTTAAGGTCATGATCTCTCTCGGGGGTTGAACTAGTTTACAAAATTGTGCAATATGGACATATCAAGTACTAACGTGATCGTAGAAATTTCACTTGAATTATAATATTTGATGGATGATTTATCGAGATTTGGAGAATATGCTTTATCTTTTTTCTTATTTAAGTGTAGAGCGCAACAACTGGTTGGACTAAATTTGTTGTTTCTGTTTGTTTTTAGCTGCCTCTATATGTATAATTGACTTATCTTCCAAAATTGACATATATTAAATGAGGGTATGACAAAATTTTATTTTTTAGGACGTTAGAGGATAGGTTCTTCAGCGTAAAATCCTCGTGCTAAATTTGGTATTCTTCAGAGTAATACAATGTAAGATTGTTTCATGTTAAATTATGGAGCGACTTAAATAGTTTTAAGTTACTTCATTTTCCACGATAAAGGCAAATTTCTGTGCAAATATTTTTGCTCAGAAGTCCAGTGGAACACCATGTCGAGGAATATCATTTATAACTAACGACACACTTTTAGTCGCACATGGACTAACATGCTCGAGATTTGATTGATAATATATGGGATTATGAATTCTCATGTACAACCGTTATATAATCATTCACTCCCTCCGTTAGGGTTACAAATGAACCTAGTCGAGCCAATCTAAGCCGAGTCATGAGCATTGTTCGTATTTGGCTTATTTGCTTAACGAGCCTTATTTTTTTTATTTAGGCTTGACTTGTTTATAAATGAATGAAGCCAAACTAAGTTGACTCCAAGCCTGATTTTGTTAATGAACGTTTAATTACTTTATATTCCTACCTATCAGTTATTGAATTGAAAATTCAAATATTTTTAAAAAGCCTATATAAGTAGGATGTGTTATGAAGTTAAATTCAAATTACAACTTACGCTTGATATGCTATATATGACAGATAAAATGTCTACATAACTTTTCAGTTTCATTTTTTAAAGAAAATATTACTTTTTTGACTTAATTTTATCTATTAACATAAGGTGAAAGATAATTACTAATGAAAAAATGCATAATATTGTCACTATTAAACGTTAAAATTGTTAAATAATTATACTAATAAAATAGTATGCCAATTATTTAAAATTTACTATATTAAATATAAAATATATATGTCTATGGATGTAGACTTACTCTTTATGATATCTCTCTCTATATATTATAAAATCAATCAAATGAGCTTGGGCTCTTAAGGAGCAGAACTAGGATATGTTCAAATTTGACTTGTTTATCAAACGAACCCCATCTCTCTTTCTCTATTTTTTCATATTTTCTAAATAAAAATAAATTTGATAAGAGGTGATTGGCTGCATTTAAAGGCTTATATCAATATTTCAATTTATTT
>MKEJ01072071.1:0-14732 GCA_001753735.1 Embelia ribes | reverse complement strand
TTTGAAAGGAAAATATTTTAAAGCGTTGGCACAGTCCTTTCAATTTTTTGAGACATAAAAGTATAATAAAATCTAAAATGCATAGTTTTTAGCGAAGGGGTCATTCAGCCATACCGTGAAAGGCAGGAAACTAGATCTGGGATTATTCCATTGGTCGCGTCATACGTGAGTGGCGGGTCAATAAAGACTATAGGTCGTAGCACACGTAGGTGTCGGGCTATAGCTTCAATATGCTTAGTAATACTAGTTCTGAGCAAATTATTTTTAAAGCGTGGGCGTTGGCATTGCATTGGCATGCGTTGGCATACGTGACATTTATGTACATAATTTCAATTATGCATATATGATATTTAATTGCGTCAACACATATTCATACACATGTATACTACTTTGTCTTTTCTTTATTATAGAATTGATTGACTAACCATCTATTTTCTATTTCCATATTTTGTGCTCATACATGACTTCATATGTGTAAAAGATAGCATAGATTATCCCTAGAGGCTTTTGGATATTTTCTGTATATTTATTTCGGCGTACATATTAGCGCAGTTATTTATGTATTTTGTTAGCATACTCTGATAGCATATATGATGTTGTTTGGCGAATGTATAAATAGGATATTGCTCCTTTATGAGAGACAAAGAGCCTATTTATACACTTCTTTCATTTTATTTTGTTAAGCACTCAACTTATGGCATTGTATATGTAAACAGGTATACTTACTCTATATTACAGATATGTATATAATATTTTCTAGAAATGGCATTGGTCATTCTCCTTCTTTTTAATGTAGGCGTTGTTGATTTATATACATATTGTTGTTGATATTGTTTGTTTGTAGACTGAGCGTAGGATCGTCCTATAGTGGTGGACTAGTTGCATATGTGATTGTCATAGATAGCATTTTTATTTTACTTTTGGAACCTTGTATATCTATTCGTTTCCATTTTGCTTCTTCTTTGTTTGCATAGGGATCACGTCCCCGGGTTTATGGAGATTCAGGGCACGACAGAACCATCCCACAACTCCTACTCAGTTGCCTTTAAATTGTCGTATAAAGGCCGAGTTATCGGATTAAGAGGTTGTTCTTGATCTATTGCTTGATAAAAAATAGGACCAGCATCATCTATCACCATTGTCCAGTACGAATTTTGAGTTTCATTACTTAAAGCTACTAGCTTTAGCATATAATAAGGCGATGGTTAGTAATATTGTTGTTATTTGTACGTCGGATTGATAAATGTTTCACCATGTCGATTCCAAATGAAATAATCATTCACAAACATTTTCTAACAAGATGATATTTTATATCATCGACATCTAGAAAAATTTTGTTCGCATACTTGATACATGGACTTCTAATTTTATTTCCGTTCATAAAATGAGGTTGACTAGATGCAAAATTTACGAAGTCATTTACCCCATTAACAAATTCAAGATTAAGATCTTTATTCAAAACTCTTGGATACATCGATTATTTGTCATTGTTCATTTTCTCCTACATATGTTTACGCAATAAAGAAATATTAATAATATCTAGTAATATTTATTTTTAAAATACAAAAAAGCAAAAACTTTTACTTATCATGCCGGCATGGCATTCAATAGAAAACGGCAGTGGAAGAAGAAAAAATTTGATCGGGATAATAATAATGGTATGAGGAATGCAACATTTGTGTATACAAATCTTTCAGTGGTGCAAACAAATGCTAGACAATTGTCGTGCATATTGACTGGAAATCAGCGTAGATGTCCAAATTAAGGGTTGATTGTTGAATAAAAGTAGGATATTAGGATTCGGAATTCGTGTGGATGTTCACGGAAATGGAGAATATTTATAGAGAAATTAGACTTTGGAATGAATTTTGGAACAAAAGAAAATAAAATATTCTAAATTTATATTTATAACTTTTTTTTTTTTTTTGCAACGGATTTTGAGTCGGAAATTCGCTATGGATTTTGGGAAGGAAATAAATACGAATTTTGCTATGGATATTTATTAATTTAAAATTTGTGCTAATTAATGATGGAATCAGAAATGAACCAAATATAATTTAAAAACCTAATTTTTTTTATATTACACAAAAAAAAAAAGTGAAAGGTAAAAGTAGAAAAATAAAGAGCTAAAGTCATTTCTTAGTGGAAAGGGATTCTGTCCAATTACTCCAAATATTGCTCATCAGTTTCTAAAAATCGTAGCTATTTTAAAAATAATCAATCAGGTAAATTTTGGTAATTTATTACGATCATTGTAGCATCTTTGAAAATCTATTCAGTGTAATTTTATATAGTATATAATTTTCTGTACTCTATCATATATAAAGAAGTAGTAAACCTTTTTATTTTGAAATAAATGAAATTTATAAATTTTTCCATTTTACCATGCTAATTTATGAAATTTTACGGAAAATAAATGGACAAACAAGTAAAATTATAGTATTTGTTTTTAAGTTCAACAATAACCATTGGCGTGAATAATTCTTCAGATAGAATATTAATAAATCTCTGCCTAATTATCCTCCAACGAATCAGTCCAACAAAGGTGACGACGACTGCGACTCTCTCTCTCTCTCTCTCTCTCTCTCTCTCTCTTACACACACACACACAATACTAATGTGTTTGAGTTAGTTGTACTATCCGATCAATCTCCCCCGTCCATTCCCCCCGTTACGCCAATCCTAGCCCTCCATCTCCAACCAAAATCTAGCCCCCCACTCTCTCTGAGAAAAATAAATTTACACAAAACACGAAGCGCTCAAGCACACATAACTAAAATATAGTGTTTCGATTCTCTCTCTCTCTCTGTCTCTCTCTGCGCAAGTCTTCCCTCCGCGAGCCCCAATCTCTCAGCCTTTCTTCTCTCCGTACAACCTTCCAGCTTAATTTAAGGTAACGAATTGATTATATCTCTTTGAAATTGAAATTATATGAATTGGTTAGGTTTTATTGAATGTGAATTGGGTTTTGATCGATAATTGTTGGGTTGTTTTTGGATTCGTTGATCTGTGAGGATTTGGTTGCATATATCTTGACATTAACTGTTGAATGGTAATGTATATACACATGTATAGATTCAAGGTACAAGAATTTGGGGGCTTGTACATAGAAATATGCTAAAAGGGCATTATATTGAAATTCTATTGGTGAGGTGTTACTGTGGGTTGAATCTATGGATTTGGTAGGCAGGCCCTCGACGAGTCTGTTAAAGTGTTGCGATTGTGAGTGTGAATGTAACTCGTTGATGAACCGGTCCCTCTCTGGGACTTGGCTCAGGTCTGTAAAGAGGAAAATCCATGAGATGGAAGGAGAGAGATTCTCGATCCCCGGTTTTGACCTTCCGCAAATTGCTAGGGTCGAGATATCGAACGAGCGAGATGCTTTACGCGAGATGGTCACGAACCAGCAAGAGGTGATTCGGGATCTGTCTCTAGAGCTGGAGGAGGAGAGGAATGCCTCGTCCTCGGCTACCAATGAGGCCATGTCAATGATCCTGAGGCTGCAGAGGGAGAAAGCAGAGATTCAGATGGAAGCCCGGCAGTTCAAACGGTTCGCTGAGGAGAAGATGGCTCATGATCAGCAGGAGTTATCGGTTATGGAGGATTTGTTGTATAAAAGAGAGTAGGCTATTCAGGCCCTTTATTGCGAGGTGCAAACATATAAACATAGGATGATGAGTTATGGGCTCTCTGAGATTGAAGCGGATGGTGAGAGAGGGACGATGTCACAGAATGGTAGCTCTGTGAATGTCGATGGGGGTTTTGAGCTCCATGATTACCCCCATCTAAAATGTAATTTGAATGAGAACCAGGAACAATTGGAAGGTGACTATGATATGTGTGATGATGTGGAGAAGCCAAGATCTCGTGATCATTTGAAAGATTTGGAGTTTAGGATCAACCAATTGGAGAGGAGCCCTAGACCGATTCCGCCAGATGGAGACTTTGTGAGCCCAAAGAATGTGCTTGAAAAGGTGATTGTTGGTCACTCTCCTCGGCAGCCTAGTCATGCGAGAAGAATTTCAAATGAAAGTGCTAATTCGTTCTTTGCCAATGACAGAGAAATGGGCCCGGTTTCTCCTACTGAATCTCCTAAATTCAATGAAAGTTTTGTGAAAAAGGACTTCTCACAAGTGAACTACTCAAATTTAAGAAACATAGATACAGTATCTGAAGCTGAAGATGACACGAGTGTTAGAGTATGTACAATTGACTCTGTCCACCCACGAATTACATATAATAGTTTTCAGAGTAAACCTGATATTGAGGTTTGTGACGATTATCTAACTACCCCAAGGGAGTCGCTGGGACAGGTTGATTTAGGAGATCCAGAGATAAAAAAACTGTATATGCGGCTTCAGGCACTTGAGGCAGACAGAGAGTCGATGAGGCAGGCAATCATATCTATGCGGACTGATAAAGCTCAGCTTGTATTGTTGAAAGAGATAGCTCAGCATCTGTGTAAAGAAATGACACCAGCAAAAAGGATGCCTGTGAAGAAGCCCTCTCTCATTGAGAGCTTTTCATTCATGTCTGTGTTCAAGGTATCTGAGTTGCAAATTGTTATTTTGTTCATCTTGTGTTGTATATATGGGCTCGTGTAGTTGCATCTTAAAAGTACAGAAGTATATTTTTTTGTTAGATATGGAAAAATATACTCTTGAGTGCTATCTATAAATATTATAGGTGTGTTTGGCATAAAATAGAAAACGTAAATTTTTTTATATTGAGAGTAGTAAAAACTAATTGGCAATAGTGTAAAGTTGGTGAAAAGTATACTTTTTTGAAAAAAGAACATCCATTTCATACTTCTACAAAAGTATATTTTTGATACTTTTAAGTAAAAAGTATTATATTTTTATTGGTGCAAACAAACACCATTTTTTGCTTTTAAGTAAAAAGTACAAAGATTATGCTTCTAGTACTTGCACTAAACATACGATCTATCTATACTTTTGGTCATTGGTAGCAGAGTAGAGCTACACATTGCACAATTACCTAGTAACGACAGATTTCTCAATCCAACAGATTCCGATTCAACATGTATGATTATTTGTATTGATGCGTGTTTTTAAGGAGAAAATGGGCTTGAGTTGATCCTTTCTGGTGGATCTTCTTTTCAATATCTGTTTGTCTGTTGACATCTGCTGATATTTTATGTTTCAATACTTGTCTTAAATCTTAATCATATGTTTGTTGCGCCTCAAAATGACAGAAAAAATAATTTGTTTGTCTCAGATGTGTTGATCAAAGAAAACCTGTTGTGAGTTCATCGAAAATTCCCTTTGTTCACTTTCGGAAATTAATGAAACAACTGGACTCAGTCCATGTAAAACTTTATGTTTATTTCTGCATCTTCTTACCCAGCATGTCTTCCTTTAGTTCATTTATAATTGTGTTCTTTTCTTTTTTGTTACATCTCTTTATGGCTATTTACATTTGCCTTTCTTTTTTTTTATCAGTGGATTTGGTCTTTTATTTTCTGGAGGAAGAGGGCGCGCCAGTCCAAGTAAGTAAATTGTTTTCTGATTTGGCTTTTGACTTGTTTATGAATTCTTTTCTATTTCTTTCATGTGATGTAATAATCTTTTCCATTTTTTTTGGTTACCAGTTGCTGACTTGTTAGTTTAATATTGTAGTTAACGAAAATTTATCCGAGCTTCATGCGACTTAGATTTGGTCGAGCTACCATTCTTAAATGTTATGTTTTTGTGGGTAATTTTCAAATTCAATAAGTGCCCTTTGATCGGTTAATTCAATAAAAAGTCAGGATTAGTTCTCCATTTTGTCGATACCATTCACCCGAATCCAATTCAATTAGATACTAATTCAATAGCTGAATCTTCGTTTCAAATCTATTTGATTTTTTATTATGGTTCAGTTATGACAACAGTCGAAAAGTCTTTCTTGTTTTGGGTTAAAATAGATTCAATTTTCGTTTCACTTGCCATTCCTTGGTTAATGTCGGCATCTTTAAATTGAACATTTCTATTGTGCTTGCTTCTACTTGTTGCTCTTGGCAATAAATCTTTGTTGTTTTCTCTCATTTTATGAATAAAGTAAAAGAAATCACTGCCTATAATTGTCGAGACTTTTTGCTCCTCCCTTTTGCCTGAAAATATATATGCTACTTCCAGATACATGTTTGGAACGTCTCTCCAAAATGCCGGTTTGCTAATGCTTTTGGACAAGGGTCCTCGTATATGTAAATGGAGGTGTCTCTCAAGGACACAGATATAGAAATGGTGTTGGAACCATCATATTCTTGTATAAATGAAGCTTCCACTGTGTGAGAGCCGACTGGATCCTTGGTCATGCTCACACGATTGCGTTTTGCGTTCTTTTTCCACATTCTTTGCTGCAAAGAAATTGGTTTCTGTTTGGTGGGGTTGTTTCGGTAGTGTTCTTTTGATTGATTTTTGGAGGAATGAATGTGTTTTGCTGGTGATCTTTGAAAAATGGATTGTATAAGCTGTGTAAATTTGGAAATATTACCCTATAATTAGGGGGTCGTTCTTGTATGATTTTCCACTTGCATACGATTTGCTTGCTTCTTTTGTAAAGAATCTTCAGTTCTCTCATCTGTATATTAGTTGTAAGTTGATTGTGGATCTTTTAGGATTTGCACTGCTTTTGCTTAGAGTTTTTTTATTTCAAAATCTTCGTATATATATAAAAGTTATCTCATCTAATTAATTTCACTCTAGTCGCGATATTTATCTATATAATTATTTGACATATGTCCCATAAAATTAGGATATTAACTAATAAAACTTAAATTATTAAAATTATGCGTCTCATGAAATTAATATTTAAAATAATAAAACTTATTGTAATAGAAAGTATTAAAATTATATACATATATATCAGCTTAGCATATCATAGATTATTAAAATTATATACATATATATCAATTTACCGTAATAGATATTATTAAAATTAAATTTCATATAAGTGAATGCACAACCCCAAAATATACATATATATTTGTGGATAACTATAAAATAGCTTATTATGATAGAAACTAAAATTATATTTAAAAATAAAAATATTATTAGTAAATAAATATTTTTAAAATTTAATTTTTACCAATCTAAGATTTTCCATAAATTTTTAAAACATTGTCCTAATCAACATCAATTTTTAAAAATATTTTTCATGTAAGATTTTCACATATCTAAAATTAACGTGAATAGATATTAATTTTTTGTAAAAATGTTATCTTAATATAAATCTTACCAATCGATTTTTTATAAATTTATAAATAACTAAAAAAAAAAGAAATAAAAAAAATGTCATATCAAAACTAATTTAATAGAATAATATGATACACAAAACAACCTAATATATACAATCGGCCCATCGTATGGGCACTAAGATAAAATTAATCATACACATTCAAATATGCTAATATTCAACAATCTGATTGTCGAGGCAAATATTTATCTAGATTATTCATTTGGTCATTTCAAGCTAAATTTGTGAAACAACATATTTTAGGCCTTGGTCCGTGAAACGTCTTTTTTTCTAACTTGTGTACAAATTTAAAAGTTTATATGATATTAACTTACATAAATATAAAAATTGTTTTCCGGAAGATATGATGTTGACATCTATAAAATATTATTATTTTCTAAAATCATTATTGCATATAAAATTCTCTTAAGAATACTTGTTACTTGCTTGAATAAATGTTTCAAAATTGAAATTGATTAAAAATACTTACATATAGTAATGTCCGAAAAAAAGTTAAATTGATTAGCTCTTTGATATATTCAAAGGGATATTTTGGCATACCTTGACAAGGAAAATCTAATACATAGTTTTGCTTCTCAAAAAACAAGACAAATTATTAATTTTTTATTTTGTATTTTTATAGTTATTTAATTTTAATAGGCCTCCATTGTCCGCTAGCCATAGGTCCTGAATGTTCTGTGAACCGGCCATGTAGTACAACATAGATTAAGTATCGTAGATAGATTTTATGATTAGATGCAGCATTTTAATCATATAAGGGTTACGCAAGCTCCACATCTAAGGGCCCATTCTCAATAATCAACTGCGTAATTAACCATTTTGGACTTTTGGACTAACTTGGAATCAAATAAAATCTAATAGACGTTTGACAGTGCAACGTACAAGTTGAACATATAAAAAGCTCCCACTGCTCTTACGAAAAGAGATTTTGCAAAAACTGAAAGCACAACGGATCAATATAAAGTCACTTTCCAATAAGTGAATATCATTTTAAAGATGAAAGTTAAAAATTCTTTATCTAAAAATCAAGCAATTGAAAGCTATCATTATCATCTAGAAAAGTATACAATATTGTGCTACGTTGAAATATTTTGAGGCTGCTTTGTTTTAGGAGCACAAACACTTTGAGGCTAAAAGTGGCCAATAATTGCAGAAAACAATTGTTAATCGCTGCATGAAAGGGTCCTTTCAGTTACCAATAACCAATACAATTTATTAACTCTTTCTCTGTTAACATACTTAATAATCATAAGCATTTTTTAGATTGCTAAGGAAATTTTAATTTTTTGTGCAGAATACGGTATGACTAAATCGTGTAGTTTTCTACCTCCGACGGACCAATGTTGTATGATTTTTTCTGACATTGACATTGTAGGATGATGTGGTATATTTATTTCATTTGGAAAAAAATAATATTCTATTAAATTTAATTAATGGGCACGTCTATTTTGTTAAATAATTAATTCTACCAAAAGCTAGTATAGTAATTTTTCACTCCATCATTAGAATTGTCCAATATTTCCCCTTATGGGCAGGTTAGAGTTAATAATTGTATTGTAAGATATGCATTGGGAGAATCAAGCCATGGTTTGGGTTAAGCATATTAAGCTAACAATTGTGATAAAAGCTCAATATGTCAACAGAAGTAACTTTTATCATTTTGGGTACTCTTCCACGCTAGGAATATTGTAAAGAAAAGGGTTTTTAATGCCAATAATTTAACAGAGCCTCTCAAATAAAAGCTCTCAACCATATAATCAATTTTAAATTAGATACAATGACTCCGATATAAAACTATTTTAAGTCAGACTATCTAATCTAATTAAAAATTGATCTAATCATAAAAATGTGTATTTAAATGGCTCCAATTACTCTTATGACCTTTTCTTCAATAAACTGTATATATTCACCAACGTGAAAATACACTATGAAATTCTCAACCAATGTAAAGAACTGGAAAACAGGCTGTAAATAGTAACAATAGATAATAATAGTAAAAAGAGAATCTCAAAATAAACGAGATTTTATTACTAATGATTTTATACAAAGTGATCAATATAAACAATTTTACAAATGAAATACTAAACCAACTAGTCCATTTGTACTTGCTCTAAGTCAGGTTCAGCTATCTACATCTACATCCGATGTACCAGAGATGATTATTAAATAAAAGGATGAGCGAATAGGCCGTGTAGTAAAAAAAACCCTTGTGTCTAACAAGTGTAAAAGTGTGAGCGTGAACTTGCACGATTAGGAACAAATATTCACAGTTTAAAGAACAATAATATATATGTCAATGCTATGAAGTGTCAAGCGCACAATGTGATTGAATAACCAGTTGGTTTCAATGATAACCTTTATGTCCTATTTGGGAACTAGCACATTATCAGGCTCTTCACCGATGATCCGCCACACCTCCTCCGTTTTAATGACTTTGGATAACCTAATGATTTAGAATTTTTCACCCTAGGGTAATTTTATACCCTTCTTAATTTTAATTCTCAAATAGTAAATATCCAAATCATTTAAATTCAGATTTCCAAATAGCCTTTTAATGGCATGTAAAACTTGACTGCAATCATTGCTATAATGTAAACCAAATAATATGCACTCAAATTAAAAGCTTTTAAAAAAACTACACAAAGTTAATTAAAATAAACTATTCATTTATTAAATATAAAACTTGATGAAATAAGCAAGTAAGCTCAAGATAACATTATGTAAATAATAACTTCTTTCTTGCTTTGTTGTTTGCCATGCTAAATTAGAAATATATTAATTTGAAACTATCCAAACTAATAGTACAAACAAACTAGGTAAAATATTTAGAGTTGTTTCGCTAAGAATTGAATAGCCCCTAGCTAATAATTTGTATATCATTTCTACTCATAATTTTAAGGGGAAACTAATGATAACTTTCTAACCATACCCTATGCGAAAGTTGAACATAATAAATTGGGTTTATTATTCCTTGTATAAATTTTATCAACCTAGAAGTTCTACTACCAGGTTAATATCTTGCAACTCATTTAAATTTTTTAATTCAATTTTCAATTACTTCAATTTAGTCAAAACTTTATAGTTCCTCATGTACCTACAAAACGTATATAAATTTAAAGATACAAGCATATAATAAAAGGTTTTCTTCATCCTACCTTATAACTAGATGTAAGAAGAGATGGTGGGGAAGTATGAAAAGAAGCAAGTCTTAACCCAATTTTAGTCCAAGCTTTATTCCCTTTATTTCTTCCTTTGTGGTTGTCCTTCTTCCTAGAACTTAGGCCAAATAGTTGAAGATGAAAGGCTCAAGCCTTGGTTTTGGGTTTAAGGCACCTGAATACATATGTTACACGTACATATCAGAAGAGGTGGAGACAAGTCTTTGGATGATTTTTGTTAAAAAAATACATCCAAATCCCTCTAATAAACTAAGTGACTAAATCTAGAACGTGCAGATTTTTATTTAGAAAGTTCACCAAGGTACTGTCGCAATTTTCTCGGTATAAATACCAAGTATCGATCCCTCATGGACTCCTATGCGTGATGGAAATCCTCATAAAATTCAAATCACGCAATCCTATCATGTGAATTCAATTTTTAATTACTAAACTAATTAAGTTAATCCTACTTCTAGTTGCTCCTTGGTTGTCCCGATACGGAAATGGTTTGCGTTACAACTAAAGTGCAATTTAATGAATAAAAACATAAAAATAATGACAATAAAAATCTTGCCATTTACCATAAATGATGAGTCCTGATTGAGTTAGTCTAGAAAATCACTAAGCATTTCTTATCTGGTTTATCTTGAATTTGTCATCGGGAGGGTGTCAGTCTTCATAACTATGTTTAGATAATTTCTAAGTTACCTTAGGCGGGTTCTAAAATCCTAGACTTTTAGACTAAATCAATTTGTCTGATTAAAATTTTTCTAAATGATAAGTTCTAGTTAAATTTGTCTAGAAAATCACGGACATTTTTTATCTGGTTTATCTCGACCTAATGTGTCATCGGAAGCATGTAAAACTCAATAATTATGTCTAGACAATTTTTAAGTTACTTCCGATAGAACTGAAAAATGCTAGATTTTCTATGTCAAATTGTCTAGCTTAAAATTTAGTAAAATTGTTCTCATTAATTAGGGTTTTCGGGGGTTCAACCAACTTATTTGCATCCATGAGGCAAGAACTAAAATAGCCTAACATATTGAAATCAATTAAAGCATTTAAATTTAAAAGATTTGTAATTGAAAGCAAGAATATTTAAACATTGCAATAAATTGAAATAACAATAATGCTAAAAAATTAAACAACTTTAATTATACAAGAAATTAACTTATAAACTTTGAAATGAAAATTACACAAGATGAAGAGCTTCACATCTATTTCTTTTTTCAAGATCAATAACAAAATAACAAGAAGAAGAAAAAATTAAAAAGAAGAAAGAAGGGGAAGCAAATTCTCCCCAAAAAGTTAGAAAAAAAAAAACACTAAAAACTATCTAAGTGTAGAATGCTCTTCAATAATGTTCAAGACTTGATGTCTTTTAGGTTGAGTGTGGACTTCTCCATAATCAACAATTCCTAATCATCTAACCTTTTCTTCTTTTTCTTCCACCAACTCATTACGTACCTTTAACTAAGATTGTGGTCATAAGACAAGAGATTAGGGAGAGGTTGAGTGGATTAGTGAGGGTTGTGTGTAATACAAGTAAGAGTTAATGACGCTTGAGTGCAATTGGGAGCCAATTTCCTGAAATTTAACCAGTTTGTTTTGCTCTAAAAAATTTGTATTTTTTCCAATTTGTCTACTTTTAATCTTCAGATTTCAATATCCGAAGATCTTCTTTGATCACAAATTCTCGACAAATCTCAAGCAACATCTATTTTGGCCTATTTGACACTAGTTTTCTGAAATACATGGGAAAATCCGTAATATCAAAACAAATACAAACATGCATCGAATGTTAAATAATTTCAGTTATTAATCAAGGCTAACACTCATATTTTATGCAATTTCATACAGTAATCACACCTCATACGTGGACATTGCTAGTCCGAAGTAATGCAAAAATAAAAAATAATCGACGAATGAGTTCCAAAAGTTTCACCAATGCTTAAGACACTAAAATGCTTATGAAGTTGTTGCTTAAGTTAATTTGTTAGACCGATCGACCATCCCGAATCCGAGTGAACACAACTTTAACCAGGTTCGGATTGCGTCACCGAAACTTGATCGCTCTAGGAAAATTAAGCTAGCTAGAATTAAATTTCTATAAATTAAAAAGATAAATTATGAAACTAATTTATTTTTCAAAATATGACACAAAATTTGTTTTCAAATGATGCCCAATTTAAACTTTCCACATTCACAAAATTTAAGTCGGTTGTCAATGCGACATCATTTAACTTAATTTTCCGTCCATATCTCTCTGGTGACACTCCATTTATAAAATTGATGTTAGCAATTTATTTTCTCTTTTCTAACCTTTTATTCTCTTCTTTTCCTTATATTCTCTTCTTTTTTTTTAATATATTTTTTCTACCATCATTGGCCTCTTTCACCTGTTTGATATAATGCCATATCAAAATACAACTTAAGTTTATTACAAATAGCCCGTAGATACAAAAATAGACACTTACATCTATGCCATATTATCAATCATGCCCCAAGCCAAACTTCGGACCTACAAAATAGTTTAGAATCGATATACATAGAAAAAAAAAGTATGGGCCATAAATCAACAATATGATAAATCTGATATTATGTCGTGTATAACCATATACATAAACATGTGAATAAACATAATCATAACATATACAATGCATAAATCCTTAATACATCAAGAAGGTGTACAAATACAACCATGTCTATGCCTACATTACCAATGCAACATATGCATACGACTACGCCTACAGCTTATGAGCGTATATGAGAACAAATCTCGACTACACCTAAACAGGAAGTGGTCTTAAAATAGGGTGTTCCTTATGCCCATTGCTTAAAAAGAAAAGTGGGGCGTTACTCAAGCCCAGGGTGTTCCTTAAACCCTTATAAGACTGTAAGCCTCATTTCTTTAGTTTCTTAAAATAAAAAAGGGTCGATACGTTGTTCCAAACTTATACTTATACAATTGAATATGTTACAATGCTTATGAACATATATGAATGCTTATGAACGTGATAGTATTTATGAACATGAATGAATGCTTGAAACTTGAATGCTCAAGCATGTCTACGCCTTATAACATATCCGTCACAGCTAAACGTAACTTTTGCTTCTTATGAACTTACAAATCATATGTTACTTATAACATAGAACATACTTGACTACTTAACAATGACTAAACGTATTATTTTAATACCTCGATTAACATATAATTGTTTGGCATACAGGGAAGTAATCATACATAAATGAATAATCAAACTTAAAACTTAAACATGCTAACATGTGCACATAAGCTTAAACTTGTACTATTGTTCAATATTTTCCTGTACCTTAATTCGAAAGCTTCTGAAGACGCTACCAAATACTCGAGCTTACGAGCCCTAAAAACCCCATTCATAGCCTTTCTAAATGAGCTTTCTACGCACTATGAAATGAGACGCACCTATACAAAGAAGTCATCTATGAGATATGAGAATTAAATTTGACAAATTTATTTCAACGTGCAACTCAACACGAAAATCGAAAAAATGGAATGAAAATAGAAATTGACGATAGTTATATCAATACGTAGCCCTTGCCATGGTGATGAGAAAGTATAAAAGCTCTGAAGTTGAACGAATCAAGGTTATATCGCCCTGCAGCCTTAGAACTTTAGTCCTGAAATGATCTAGCAATGGAACTCAGTTCGGAACAAATCTATACAAGAAAATGATATACTCATCATGAAAAAGAAGGAAATCAATTTTGTTTTGAAGTACAAAAAAAGCACAAAACCAAGAAAACATAAATGAACGAGATAGAAAGAAAAATTTACGCCAAAATGATGCCTATGCGACGTTAAGTCTGAATATCCACTTTTTATGAACAACTGAGTTCCCCAGCTCCATTTCATCATTTACTCTCCCTCTCCCTCAGTTTCACGTTGAAATGGGAAGAAAATATGTCTTATTGACTGTAAATATGCCCTCTAAAAAATTATTGTTCTTCCAAAGCTCAACTTGAATATTTTAGGCCTCATTTAGTCCTTCTATGCTTCAAATTAATTTTTTCTTAAACACAAATCGTAGATAAATGAAATAGCTTTTCAACAATATATTATAGGCCTCAATTGGATTTACAGTTTGGGAGATATGACTAAAATACCGATCAAGTATCATAACAAAGTTGTTTATTAAACTTGATTTCAATTCTACAACTTTCACTTGTCAGCACCATATACTATGCCACTTTTACTGTAATGTCCTAGAAATTTTTGGATACATTTTTTTGCATTCATAATAATATTATAGAAGTATGGAATATTATTATTTG
>MKEJ01072048.1:0-13025 GCA_001753735.1 Embelia ribes | reverse complement strand
AGAGAGAGAGAGAGAGTTGGGGGAGAGAGAAGGAGGGAGGTCCCACTTATAATTTGTACACTGATTAAAATATTAACAGCTTGTATTAGGAATATAGAGTTAACAAGTTAAGTTAATTAAGTATGGGTACAGATTTTACAGATAGTAAATTACTACTTACCTCACCCATCAATTAATACACAAGAAAGAAATTTAACAATATTGCTATTA
This sequence comes from Embelia ribes, assembly GCA_001753735.1. Classification (NCBI taxonomy): domain Eukaryota; kingdom Viridiplantae; phylum Streptophyta; class Magnoliopsida; order Ericales; family Primulaceae; genus Embelia; species Embelia ribes. The sequence goes on along the minus strand of MKEJ01072048.1, from coordinate 12,815 downwards.
ATGAATAATTTATTTCTTATGTGTAAGTAGTTTATTTCGATTGAAAATTTTCTTACATATTTATATGTATAAAATTTCTATCTATTCAGTACTATCATATGTGATGTTCACATTAGAAAATAAAAAATTTGTTCGGTTGCGGCTTATCATTTTTTTTATTTAAAAATAAAAAATGTTTTACTATTTATCTTAAAGTTGAGTTTATTTGCTATTTTTATCTAAATAAGCTAAAAGTTTTACGCAAGATATATCCAATTTTTTATCCAATCTCAATTTTATTGAGATTTCTAAAGGTTGAACAACGTTGATGATATGGGTCACAAGATAGTATAACTGTACATATAATGTGCCGGAGCACTATGTTAATAAGAGCGGATTTGGCACAAGGGCAATTGTGTATGCAATTTTTGCAACTTGGAAAAATAATGTTTGCATCGTAAAATGAATCTAAAGATATTCTAATGGAGAAAAATAAGTAAAACATAAAATTTGGGAGAGCTTAGGGAAAAAGATATTTGGTTGTAGAAAAAAGAGGAAGAAGATTTGTAATGATTATGAACGATTTTATTTGCTTTTAACAAAATGGGAAAGGTTATTTAGGAGGGATAATTGCGTTTTTACAAAAAAAATTACGAAACTTCAATTTTTTTTTACGAGATCATTATTTTATAGTTAAAAGCATATTATACGTATAGCGCACACGTAAGATGCTAAATCGGATACGACAGCCTAAGCGCTTTTGCAGCAGCTATCAAGCGGGATGCTTGATATCCGCCGGGATTCTAACATGAAAAGTTAGTTTACTGCATAGCTTATAGTTTTGCAGTACATCATTTGACATCTGAATTTAGAAACAATGCTAATTATTAGGGAGCGACATTTGTTCTTTGACAGTATCTTTCCGATATCGATAAACTCGATTCACATAATTTCAGGCCGTGCAAATTATTACTATGTCCTTCGACCGCTGTTTTACGGGGCAATGCTGAACTTCAAGGCTATCACGAGTTTTCCTCATCGATCTCTGGTCAGTAAAATTTACTTACATAGTACTACAAGTGTACCAACAATGCTGTAATACTTGCCAGATGAGCAATGCAGATTGCACATTCACGACGAAAGTTATTATTGAACCCTGTTTTTTTCGTCCCACGGCTATATCAAAACCAAAGGAGCTTCAAATGTGCAACAAACTTACATGAACTAATTACGGTGATACACTAAATCTACATTTCCCACCAAATTAGAGTAAAAAGTTACTATTGGATTTCCTCTTCAAAACTCCAATCCTTGCTCCCGCTGTCGCTCTCGTTCCTGTTCTCACAGGTTCTTGGCCAACAGGTGTGACAATTTCACGTTCCTGCTCTTGTTTCCGCACCGCAACATGGTAACTTAGGTTTAGATCGAAGTATGTGGATTAGAAATTCCACTCGAAAACAACTCCAAACAAAAAACAAGCAAATCTTCTTCCAACAATAGTTTGTTGCAACATGGTCCTACATGTAATTTATGTACGAGTATTCCATGTAAAATAGATTTTCCTTCTCTGAGTTTAGGGGAATGCTTCACCAAACCATGCACTGGCATTACTCACAGATGAGACTCCGCAAAAGAATATCAGCTACTCATAGAAATTTAGCATTATGTAATAAAACGATTTATATAGATTAATTTTGATTGGATATATGAAAAAATACATCCTTGATAGTTACAGTAAGGGAAAATAGAGTATCTGAAAACATTCTAAACTAAAAAATGTGTCCTAATTACAAGAACAACTTTTAAAAACTGTTTGATTTTGTATGCCAACTCCTTATTTCCAACAACAAAATCTTCTACATGGCACTTTCATTTTCCTCAGCACGCCAGCAACTTGTATACTTATTTTGTTCAATGAAGAGAGAAAATATTCTATCTTTAAGGAGAGAAAATACTTCCATTTTGTTCAATAAGAGTAAAACCTTGCTGGTTGCAGGGAAGGCTGAGAAAGGGAAGACCGAGAATTATCGAGAGGTATAGTTATGAACCAGAAAGAAAAGGGACCTGAGCTACGGTTGTTGGTAGAGACAGGTGGAGGTTATGAACAGCCAAGTATGCAGCTATACCAGCAGCATATCCAGCAAAAGCAAAGCCAGTTACCTGCACAAAGAGAATTCACTTTCTCAGATAAATAAATTTAGCTTCTGAGCACAATCAAGGAAATGAAGTATATTCATCCATATTCGCTGATTTTTTTTGGTTTTCTATTTCCCCTTCTTGATCTCACTTGATTTAAGACAACAACTATTTCATGTTGTTTCTGCCCACAGAATTATAAAATGAACAGAAGTAACAAAAACGACTTGGTGAAATTTACATCATGTATTTTCCACATAATTTTGGGCTCTGGTTGCAAAACAAGAAAACACTTTTTGAAGCTTCAATCAGGCATGACTAAACTAAGACGGGCAGGAAGCCAGCATGGAAGGCCTCTGTAAGAATGTGTGTATTAGAAAAGCAATTTAAAATGACATCACAATTTCATTGGTTCGGTGGAAAAGAGAACATCATTCTAGTGGCTTGAGCTATATGCATTCATTTATTGCTTAAAAAAATTTGCTTTTTACCTTCCGCAAGTACCAGAAGAAATCCACCTTTTCCATTCCCATAAACGCAACCCCTGCGGCTGAGCCAATAACCAACATGGATCCACCCGTACCGGCACAAAATGCCACCAGCTGCCAGAATTCAGAATCACGGGGAAAGGAAATGAGATCATACATTCCCATTGTTGCTGCAACTAATGGCACATTGTCTATGATGGCAGACACGACCCCTATTGCGCTCGCAATCAATTCACTGTTTGGGATATGGGCATCTAGGTAATTTGCTATTTCCCGAAGAATTCCAGCTGATTCCAAGCTATCAAAGGGACAAAACTCATCAATGAATTCGAGATATAAATGTGAACTGATCGTAGAACATTAGAACCGAAATCAACACTTTTTATAGGCTAGAAATTCAAGACAGGTAAACTAAAAAAAGGCGATGAAGAAAAGATGCACTCCAAGTTTATGGATAATAACATGCTCAACAATGTCTTAAAAGGGAAATATAGATTTCTGCACAACGATCCAACTCTTTTTTTGGTGTGTCTGTAACTAAAGATTGGCCATTTGTAAATGTCCAACAACAAGAAGAAAGGCATATGCAGCCAACCTTAGACCAGTAGGAAAAAGATTTGTCGGGTCTAGTTCAGTTTGTCGAACGGACCACTTACAATTCCATGTTGTTTCTCAAGTTAACAACTCGTAATACTTAAGATTCATCACATAATTATTAACAAGAGAAGGGAGAAAAAAACACAACGTTCCAAAAGTTTTAACTGATGTATATTCTATACCTGCTGACCGACAAAAGAATGCCAAGGAAAAAAAGAACTCCTTGAGTGTCGATTCTTGATAATGCTTGTGGCACTTTCAATTCTTGTCTTTCGGATTCGCCATAATGGATAGCATCAGTCAATATCCAAAGAACTCCAAGTCCAAGTAACATACCCATATATGGAGGCAAGCCCGTTAGTGCTTTAAAAATGGGGACAAATATAAGTGCTCCAAGACCTACGGAGAACACAAGTTGTCCTCGAGGCGCCATCTGTTCTGAGGACAAAACATTGGAAGAATCCTGCTCCTTCCCATTAACCTCACTGGATAAAGATAAAATAAATAAAAAGAAAATAAACCTCATCTCATTTCACTTCCAGTTGGTAAAGTTAATAAGAAACAGATGTGCTTAATGTGCACATATAGAGTACCTAGTAAGGGACATAAGAGACAATGGCACGGCCAATGAAACCACTGAAGGTAAAAATAGGTCCTGCAATAAAGAAAATGTGTTTTACAGAATGCTTTTGCTAAATAACTATATACTAAAAATGCAGGGAAAATCAGATATAACGCACCTCGCAGGAGGACATTCATCTGGTACACATTACAGTCTAAGAAAGATAAGTATCCCATCTTCAAGAACCACAAACAGAGAAAAGATATGATGGAAAAACAAGAGCACAAACCCTTTTTTTTAACTTTTTTCAAAAGAATCACTCCAACCAAGTCGTCTTACACCCCAGTTAAGTATTTGAACTATCCAACTCCAACAAGTAGATCTACCCAATAAGTGTTGTTTAGAGATGAATAATCACTTGGACTTTCCAAATTGTGAAAGATATGGTAACTTTAGTAAGTCCATAAGCATAGCCTCGGTGTCATTGATGTACCACACAGAAAAAGTAAACTATGAAGCATGGAGGATCAATCAAATCAGCTTAGGGGAAGAGACGACCAAATATATATGTCTCTGTGCATGTGGAATGATAAGACAGACCTTCATTGTTTCTAAGGTAGATATTTGACCATGTATCCACAGCATAGTAGTTGTCACATCACCAATTGGAGTCCATGAGCCACCTGCATTTGCAGCTATCACAACAACAGCTCCCAGAATCCTATGAAGCACATACAATCACTTTAAAGAAGCTTCACCCAGTGAATATAAGTAGATGCTAAAGAATTATGCTGCTAGTGCTAGCAGTCCTGGAAACTCTGATGCTGTCTTTTGAACATTTTTCAATTGGTATAAATCTAGAAAGATTAGATTTCACATATAAGCTTTAGAATGTATGCAACATGTAGAGAGGAGTCTGTAAACTAGATTTAGAATTTTGCTCACAACAATTATCCATTTACTTGAAACAAAAACTTAAAGGCCTATACTAGAAATATGAAATATAACGTGAAATGAAGAATGGGCTACGTACTTGCGATATTCTGACGAAGGTACCAATTTCCGTAATAAGGACACCATGACAATAGTTGAGGTAAGGTTGTCAAGGACTGAACTGAGGAAAAAAGTGACAAACCCCACCTGCAATGATCATCACATTGAAAATAATTTAGAGATTCAAGAACAACCAATGTGGGCTAACACATTTCACCATTGAAAGAAAGAACACATGTTCTCATGCTCTGCCATAAAAAATTAAAAAGCCTAATCTTTATAGCCAGCTTTCATTCTATTGTTGCACCTTCCCATTGCCACTCTGCATGCATTTTCATTAATCTTTGTCTCATATTTTCACCAATGTCCATAAAGATAATACTATCTCATGATTCTCCAAGTAAAGAATGTTTACACTTATCAAATTCTAAGTCCTAGTAGATACGAACGACCATGGGTCATCACTGATGTAGATAAGAAAAAGTCTGTCAGTATAGTCTAGTCAAAAGGGTAGGTAATGACCTGATACAATGGAGGCAAAAGTGAATTGAATAACACATGCTAAGAAGTGTTATCACCAAAAGATAACAAAGGAGATAGAGTACCAACCACCCAAAGTAGAGTCCTGGGCTTTCGTGTAGTTATTTTATCAGTAACCAACCTAAATCCTTGATGAGCATCAACGATCTCCACAATGGTCATCGCACCAAGTAAGAAAAATACTACTTCGCTGACTTCGGCAGATGCATGTGATAACTCTGATACAGCTATTTCGGTTGAAGGAGCCTATACATCATTGTGGTACAAAAACAAACATAAAGAAAGTGAAGAGTAAATAACGGTGCACTGCACTAACTAGAAAATGAATATAACGAAGATGAGATCATGACACAAGGAAATAGACCTAGTAGGAAAATGTTTGGCATTGAGCTATTGAAGAAGCACCAAAACAAAGATTGTTGTACGACAGCACAAACGTCTCCAATTAAATAGATAGGGGCATATTGCGTAGTCAATGTCGTTTCAATAATTGAAGTATCGTTCTAATTCTGAAATCAAATAGCATCTTCACTGATCAAATGAAAACATGGTATAAGTTCGTCAATTACTTCAAAGATTGCTCAATAGAGAGGGTGTTTATGTGAAGTGCTCAGGTCATTCAGAAAGAGTGTCATTTACGACGAAGAACCAAAATTTCCCATGTGTAAAGAACCATAACTTGAACGGCTAAAATACACTGTACACCTTTTTCTTATTAACACCGCTATATCCACCAGACCCAACACACTATGAATGATGCAGGTGCTAGAAAAGTAATCTGAGAATCATATAAGACAACGGACATTTGATGTTCTTATTGATCCATGATGCATGTGCCAAGTGCCAATAGAAAGATCAGAATCTGAAACCTTACCCCGATACTCCTTATGACCCACAAACTCACAGCCATTAACAACCCAACTCCACTTTTATTGAACGCCAAGGATTCTTCAAATATAATGCCAGCATATCCCATTCCAAACAGGATTGCCATAGCCACATCCTGTAATATGAGAAACCAGCTGAAGCATCTGTTATATTCACGATACTTGTAAGTATCCTTCCCGTCCATTTATACACTTTATCGCTCAAGAGATAGAAGCACTAGTATCAAAAAAACAAGATAAAGTACCTGATTAGCGGCTACCCAAGATTGATTAATTGCCACTGCCCCGGTACCAGCTGCTGCGAGAACTGCAAGAGCTTTTAGAAAATCAGTCTTCGGTTGATAGGTGGCTTCAAATTCTTGTGAGCTTGTTTCATCAACAGAACATATAGGATCACATTCTCCCGGTGTTGTTGTTAGCCCCTGATGGTGAGATAAAATTTAAACTCGTACTTGATGTCAACAATAAAAGAGGAAAAGAATCAGGGAAGTCTCTATGAGCAGGTCAAGTCACAGACTAACAAGATCCATGAGAAGTTGTTTACTCTTATAAATTCGAATCTCGAAATTACCTAATTCAACTGTCACTATACGTCCACTCTTTATCTATTTCCCTATTTGGCCGAAATGCTCGGCCGTCTGTTTAAACTGCATTTCCTAATATCTTTGGAGTGGTTCAACCAAGAAATGCTATTAATTAAGAATATAACCTAACGAGCCAAGATTATCTCAAGTCTTCCTCGTAAAAATGATCTACCAAATAAAGAAAGACAATTACTAACAAAGCCTTAAAAAAGTCTGATCACCCTGCAGCTTCCAATAACAAAAACCAAGAAAAGCAGTGATCCCCTCATATTCTCCCCCAAAACAAACCATTGCCAAAGCAAAGTAATTAACTAACATGTACTCGTAAACAAAAAACCAATAATATGCCTTAAGTTCTCAGGTGATTAACTATTAGTAGCCTACAATATGCCTGAAATATTTTCATGTGAGATTAACTATTAGTAGCCCATAATATTCTCATGTGGAGCATTCCTCAACTAACATGTAATGTTGCACAGTGGCGGACCCACGATTCACGGGTAGGGGAGCAAGTCTATTGAGATATACAAGGAGTAATATTTTTTTTTTCAGGGGGTCGCCTAATGGCAAAATAAAAAATTTTCAAATTCTCTATAGATATTTCCGAAAAATTTCAGAGTTCGCCCCTCCCTTACCCCCATCCTCAGTCTGCCTATGGTTGCATGTACAGAAATGATGCACCGATGGATGTATCAGCGTTCTATTGCTCCTAATGTTCTGTGCGTACGGCTCTTTCCTTCATCATGATTATTAGGTTACAAAAGCAAGTGCCTTTTCCTAGTTTTCTGTTTTCAAACATGAAAAACCTGTTTTCCATTTAACCTTGTGTAAACTAAACCTAGTATTTTTAGTTTCCTTGAGTTTTACAAAACTCAAACCAAGACTGACAAACGGAAAACATCATATCTAATCCAACAAACTCGCAATAATAATAAATAAATCACATTTAATCAATATTTTATAGTACCAGTACACCTCATAATATAGTACTAAAAGTATAATCTTATAAAAAAAATACATAGCAATTTCCCTAATTACAGATATTTCCTCACCATCACTGGTTAGCTTTAACAAGTTTCAAGTACAGCCACCTATTTAATTATCCGATTATTTATAACATCACCACTTTAGTTTCCCCGTATATTTCTAAAAAACAAAAACAAAAACAAGAGAGAACCTGAATTTGTTTCTCAGAGGTGGGGGTTCGAGGGTGCTTGTGAGCAGAGGAAGGGGGTGGTGATGACGTGTCACGAGCCTTGTCCTCAGCTCGGGCGAGCAATCTGGGCCCTCTGAACCTGGAGAGAGAAGAGTTGGAGGAGGGCGCGTGAGAGGGAGATATACCCAACTGCTTCTCGAACCGGAGGTGAAGTGGCGATAAATGGTGAGCCCTGATTGGGAGAAGAAGAGAAGACATGAGACACACACACGCACAGAGAGAGAGAGAGAGAGAGATGAGTAGAGAGGGGTACGGAGATGCATCGTACTGGGACAATAGATACGCAGGGGAACAAGACGAAGCATTCGATTGGTACCAGAAATACCCAGCCCTCTCTCCTATAATCCACCTCTACATTCCCCCAAACAACTCCCCCAAACAACCCCCAACCATACTCGTCGTAGGATGCGGAAACTCCGGTACACACACACACTCTCTTCTCCCTATCTATATCTAGTTCAATTCGATGGATGCATGGATTCCCATTCTAAAATTTAATCTCTAAATTATAACAATCTCTATTTCATTCTCCAGCATTTAGCGAAGGTATGGTCGATGATGGCTATGGAGATGTCGTCAACATTGATATATCCCCTGTCGGCATTCGAGCTATGCAGCGCAAGTACTCCAACCGCCCCCAACTTAAATGTATCCTACCCTACCCTACCCTACCCTACCCTACCCTGTTTCTTCCCCTTTCTGTTCCACACACACAAACAGAATTCCCTTTCTCTCCATTGAATTAATTGAGTTAATATAAAAAGCTAAATAGTGGAGAGTGCATGCGTTTTAATATGGCATCAGAACCAATCTAGGCTTAGTTTGAAATTATTGAATGTCGATTTGATCCCGCCCATTAATGTGCATTCGTTGGCCTTTCTGAACTGACCTGCCCAAAGTCAGGGATTGAGCTAATATAAGCTATATAAAGTCTTGTTTTGACTGATAGCATCTAGAATTTTCCTGCTTACTGGTATGTATATAATCTGTATATAATCAGAAATTCACATTGCATTGCATTGCATTGCTTTTGGGCTTTGCCGTCGCGGGTTTTAAATGACTAGTTTTAAAATGGATTTGAAATCCATAAATCATAGGTCCATCACTTATCTCAATCACTCGATCAACTTATTGGTATCTTAAAAACTTAGTCTCCCTTTGTGCAAAGGCTGCATTTCCTCATTGCATCCAAATCCCTACGAACTTAAGATCCACATATTCAAACAAAATTTTACTCTTATGCATTGTGTTTTTGCACAGATTATTTGGTTTTCATGATTCCCTTTTAAGAAAATGCTTTATTGGTTGATTTGTTAAGCATTGTTACTAGTTCTGAATCTTTCACAATTGAAGGTACGTGATATGATGTATGTACATGCTTCTATGTTGTGCTTGGAGCTTCTCATTTAGGATCAAGTTTGATGCCTTCGATTTATTACTTGTGAAAAAATAAATTAAAAGACTAAGATTCTTTGACACAAATGGATTATAGTTCACCTAAAGAGAAGAAATGTGTGTGGACTCTTATGAAACTGCTAGCTTTACATTGATCTTTAGTAAAGGAATTGAGATTATGAGCTTCGATACATTATATTGTGATTATTATTTTGGCCTTAATTCATGAAAAGACCTCACAATGGATGTCCGTGATATGAGCGCATTCCAAACAGCTTCTTTTGATGCTGTTATTGATAAAGGTATCATCATCATCCTCCTCCTAACCCGTTCCTTGTTTTCTCTTATATGTCTGTTTCCAAAATTTTATGTTATTGATAACTTATAAGGCAAATGCTGATGTCAGATATTAATTTCTGCAGGAACCCTAGATTCGCTTCTGGTGAGTACAGTTCTCTTTATACTTAGTGCTTTTTAAGTAAACAAAAAGTTTTGTATTAATTAAGACGAATACGCTCTCCAGTGTGGTAGTGATTCTCGAGTAAATGCCGGGATGATGCTACAGGAAGTCGGAAGGTAATTTAAAATTGTTTAAGCTTTTACACCTTTTAATATTGATGCTTTTTTACTTTTTCTTTCTTGATCTGTTCATATATTGAAGCAGTTGATGACAACTATAGGGTCCTCAAGGATAAAGGAGTTTATATTCTGGTAATTCTGCTAAGCTTTTTTATTATTTTCGAGAAAAGCGCATCATTTACATGATGATGCCTACACTGCATTTTTGTGTTGTATTTAGCTCCGAATTTGACGTGTTATGCAGATCACATATGGAGCACCAAATTATCGTTTACCCTTGTTGAGAGAATCCGTGCCGTGGACAATAAAACTCCATATAATAGGTCAGTCAAAATCTCACTGCATTACCATCTAACATTTGAGCCATGTTATCTTGATGAAATGTTGTCTAGTTAAATACAATACCAAATTGTAATATGGCAAAATTTTCCTTGTGAGGTAAATTCTAGGAGCTTCTTATTAAATTTGTCTGATTATCGGTTGGCTTAATTTGCAGGAAAAACTTTGAGTGAGGAGAGTTCAGGACATAAGAAATGGGAGCTAACAACTCCTGTTCCTTTGGAAGGTGATGGAAGCTCGATAGAAGCAGCTCTTGGAAAGAATACCGATGTTCATTATATTTATGTTTGTACCAAGGTAAAAGATCTTGTGCAATTTCTCTTTTCACTGAGGATGATCTAAAATACCTGTTCTGGTGGTAAAACTATGGTTTGTTCTAGAACAATCGTAGATTTAGTATTTTACATTACAGTCATCAAGGGATAATCTGTGAAGAATTACATCAATTTTTCTGATCCGATGTTTAGGATGATGCTTCGAGGCCAGAGATGGAACATGGAGAAACAATGGATTGAAGAAGACTATCGTGTATCACATCAAAAACCCCAGAGAATCTTCAACTCTTAAGTTATAAAGTTGCATCTGTTTGAGATCTTTTGAATTATTTTTGGTTCTTAGAATCTTCGTTAATGTAGTCGTCAAAGCTCACACAGAGGTGGTCCATATTGTTTGCCAAGGCCCTGCGGGTAGTCTACATCGAACCACTCATGCGGTGATTGTGAAGTTGATTTGTATTTTTTAATTTTTTGGCTCCGGACAAATAATAATTTTATGTATTTCTTTGGCTCTTCAATATTGGTTTGTTTCTTGTATTACGGGCATTTGATTTGAGATGTCATAAATGTGTGAATTTTTGTCAGACTATTGGTGTTGGTATAAGGGTTAGAAACCATTTTTTAACCACAACAAAAAAAGTTTGTAATAAAAAATTTCGAAAATAGTTTAGTAATTTTATTTAACAAATATTATTTTTGTGGTTAAAATATATACCTCATCCTTATACTTTTATAAATTTCTCCTGGTAAAAATAAGCAGATTTGTTGTGTCTGATTTAATATATTCGGGTTTAGGGTTTCCAAAACAATTGAGGTTTGACTGTTGAATATGAGATTGGGGAATAAAAGCATTCTAAAATCTAAACCCTTTCCACAAATGAGAATTATTTATTTATTTATTTATTTATTAGAAATGTGTTTGATCCAGTATTTCTATTCCAAAAACTTTCTGTGAATCTCTGCAATGACCTTCTCATATAAAAGTCACTATTTACTACGGGTTGTACCAGCATGCCATTCGTGAGTAACTTAAGCTCGACTTAATAATTATTTGATTGGCTTGTGAACTAGACGGATTGAGTTTGAGTATTTTGACATACTTAAAATAAATTTTCAGTGCAACTCGACTCGTTAACTTGCAAGTAGGTTAAACATATATATATATATATATATATATGTATAATAATTTATTTTTCAAAAAACAATTATCATCCTATTATTATTAAGAAAATTTTATTCTTATATTCATGGATTACGGTAAGAAGCCAGCCTAAGTAATCAATTATTTTTTCAAAAGTAATATGTAAAATATATTGAAAAATAATTTAGTTCGAGTATTTATTTAGTCTTATCGAATATTTGATTTTCTTTGTCAAGACGAATTCAAGCATAAAAATGATACTTGAGCCGAACTTGAATACAAAATTATCTGAACCATTCATGCTCGATTAGATTAATATTCAGCTCGACACCCAACTCATTTCAACCCACTATTCACATTTTCAAATGTTACAATCCCCTGGATCCTTGTGATAAATTCACACAGGTTAAGTCAGACTTGTAAAAAGAACACATCAATCAAGAGTATCCTAACATGCAAAAAAATTAGACAAAATAATGGTAATTTGCAATGATATGTAAGCCACAAAAAGATTAGCCCTGCGCCACTAACCTAAAGTCCGATGAAGAGCTAAAATATCAATTGGGGCTCATGCTAAATATATATATAGCTTATGATTATGTTAAGTACTTATCATTATATTTAATCAGCACTAGACCGTCAATAAGCACATCTTTAATATTTTATATCTATCTATCTATCTATCTATTTGACCCCAAAAAAAAAAATGAACAAACACTAATATTGAAAAAGGTTTTGTATGTAGTAATAATTTGAGGGCAAAAAATTATAAGCCACGACGTGGATAACCTAACCTAACTTAACCTGACCTCAATGACAGTAAAGGATTAGGGGGAAAGATAATGTATATAGCTTATGAATTAGTGTTAAGTGCTAACAGATATATGTATTTAGTTAGCACTTGGCCATCCATAAGCACATACATATTTGAAAATAGTATAGCATGTATATATATATATATATATATTAGCATAGAGACAGAGAATTAGAGATTTATTTAGAAACAAAAACAGAGTTGAGCTGAGCACACAACCAATATCACAAGTAAACGCTCTTTCGTGATCGCCGTCGCATAGAGGAGACATAGAAAGAGAGAGAGAGAGA
>MKEJ01072015.1:0-10197 GCA_001753735.1 Embelia ribes | reverse complement strand
AGAGCAAAGTATCCAACACTTTTCATTGATTCTGGTACGTTCTTGGCTTTTGTAATTTTGCGTATTTCTGGGGTGAAATTTCCTAACATAAGGAGGATATGATATCTCAAAAATTTGGAGTAAATATTTTGCGAAAACGGATAATATTATTAGATTTAATTTAGAGATATTATTTGTTTAATTCTGTTAATTATTGAGGCTCGTATAATTATTACATAGCATAACATTGTACTGAATTGTGTACGTAGTATGTTAATTAGTTGGTGACTTGTCTGAGTCACTTTTCATTTTTTCCTTTCCCATTTGTGACTTAATAGAAAGAGTTGGAGAAGAGTAGAAACATTTTTTTCAAATATTTTCACCATTGAATCATCAATTCCGAGAAGTCCTACGTTTGATTTAAGTTAATATTATCAATCCTTGAAGCGAAGCCTACAATTCCAGGTAAGTCTCAACTTCTCTATCGTTCATTTCTGTTGTCTTGATTTTCCATGCCATTATGATACGTCAAAATAAATTTGTTGAAATCGTTCTTAATATCATAAGGATCATTTTTGTCTTAAGACTCGTCTCAATCCGAACATCGTAGCTAGATCAAATCAAAAGTGCAAGCGGAGAGTTCTAGGGATCGTTATCAAGAATTTGATTTGTATTTCGAGGTACAACGTTTTGCGTATAAATTTTCATATTTGAAATTTATGATTTCATTGGGAAGGTTTCAGATTTTTTGAGCCAAAAACTTTTTGATTCCGGGGTAAAAAATCAAAATTTGGAAGCATTTGGAGCTCGGATCGGTTCCGAACCGATCCAAGATTCCACTGGAATTTTGGAAAAAAAACTTGGCTGGTCCAAGTAGGGTTGCGACCGGTCTAAGAAGGGCTGGATTTTTTTGTGCATTTTGTGGACCGATCTGGGCTTTACTTGAACCAGTTCGAGTTTGGTTCAATAATTTTTTTGTTATTCATTGTTCGGTCTAATTGTTCCGGGAACCAATCCCCCAAATATATTGAGCTATCAAACCTTATTTTTGTGACTTAGGTTTGAATTGATTCCAAGCTCAATTGATCGATATTTTTTTTCAGGGATTCAAAGTAGACATTTGGGTTCAAGATTGAAAGATCATTTGGGAGATTCGTTACTTTCTAAGGTACAAGTAGATTATAGATAGCAATATAAATTTGAATCTATGTATGTAATCGACATGTATAACATGTCTTGAATGTGTGTTTGGCTTACTGTTTGATATGTGAAATGTATATCGATTTTGTGATTGCAAAGCCTATGAAAATGATTTGAAAAAGTGGCTTTGACATCGTTAAATATGTTTTGATATATATATCATTTGTTGCATTTATCGTACCATATATATACTTTATTGTGCCTTGCTAATGGCATGAATTCGTACGATATATTATAACATTTATAACTCTTTGTGGTATGTCTTATAGCATTCATCATGACATATATTGATCATGACTCATTTGTAAATCAAAATGCTAAAATATTGTAACATTGGAATAGCAATTTCATTCATGTTAGACTTTGTGTCTTTTGATTTCTTTTCTGGATTAAGTATCGCCATTTATAAAAAACCTTTGTGATTGTGTTAAGGAGAAAGTCTGATGCCTTACTATGTGAACCGAGAAACCTGCACAGGGAGCGACTTGACAGCTCAGTGTATTAGAAGTACATAAAAGTTGAGCCTATGATTTCACGTTGTACCGACAGTGCGTCGAGTTGTAGGATTGGGCATTACCCATTTTATTACCTTTGTGAGATACTATCCCAACTTTTTAGGCTTTATGCTTTGCGTCGGGACTTTGTGTTTTATGTAAGGATTTTGTGCATTTCCGGGTTGGTAAATCATTACGCATTCCACATTCACGAGTAGATTACCTTATTCATTCATGTTGATTACATATTTTATTTATGATTATGTAGATTTATGTTATGTGCAAGAGCATGTTCATGCATTTCACTTTCGTCTTAGCTTCTTATTTAGTTTGTTGATTAGAAATCTAACTCGTAACTTTTCCATTTGCATCATTCTTCTATATATTGATGCTCGAATGCAAGTACCGGACATACGTGAATGATCGAAACCTATGATAGATGACTATGTATTTTGTGATGTTGAACCTTTATTATGTTTAGAATTCGGAACCTTATAAATATGTAAATATTTCTGGGACGAGCAAGATGTTTGATTTTGTGCATCATAGACTTGGGAAGTTTACACTTTTATGATTATTGTATAATTATGTAATTAAGTTGTGAATTTGTGTAAAGGTATGCGCAAGACTCTGATATATGTATTAAGAATGGATTTTGTATATTTTGGGATTTCGGGCAATATTGTGTACTTTATTATCTATTTTGTGTCTTTATAGCTCGCGTCCCTGAGTTTCTTGGAATTCAGGGCGCGGCAAATAATGACGAATTAATTTATTCTTTATACTACTAAAAATAAATTATCAATATTTTGTAAAAATAATTTTAATTATTCATATTACTTAAATTTAAATGAATTAGTATAATGCCTAAAATTGGTGGTATTGTGATGGAATAGAGGATTTAGTATCGAGACAAATGTTAAATGTTGGTTCTCTTTAATTAATTGTCTTTTTAGAAAATTGAAATATTAACAAGAAAAGTGTCAAAAGATCTAGGCTTATATCGTGCAATAAAAATTATAATTTAGGAAGTTTGTTAGTTTTTATTTATTTAGTATTGTTAAAAAAATTATAATATATATTTATTAATTTGTGGTATTATTTACTTAATTGTGAAAATTTGGTATTCAAATTATTATTTATTATTTTAATTTTTAACTTTTTTTGAACTCTTAAATTTTATTTAATGATATGCACTTTCTATTTAGTTTAGTCTTTAGTCTAGTATCTTTTTCTATTAATTAAAATAACAATCTTAATAGTGTATGGTGAAAGGAAATGGCAAAATAGTCCAAAAAACCTATTTGATGAAATAAGGGAACCTCATGTATGAAATTGATGAAAATTAAAATTTTGGGATTTAATCGATAAAAGGTAAAACTTCAGGGGTGTTTTTGATATTTGCCCAAAAATCTAATTAGCCAAAATTATAAGTTTGTTTTATCACCAATAGCTAACAATGATACGGATTACATTTAAATGCTCTGATTCGTGCATGAACTAGATGAGATGCAATACTTCTAAATTATAATACAGCTTCATCTGATAATTTTTTCAATAATGTTCAAATTTCTTATTGTACTAAATGCGGTATAACATTAATAATATCCCACAGATGTGCCATTTCTTTCCATTTTTGTTCAAATTTGTTCTATATCTTAAAAGGAGGTGTAATAACATAATTTTGTTAGAATATTTAGTTTTTTAGTAAGTGAATAAATTAATTATGTATACCACTGAGAATGACCAGGTCTTTGTCCGAAAGCCCTCTCTTGATGAACTTAGATTTTAGAAGCTGAATCGGATCATCGACCTCGGGAAGGTCATCTGCGAGGGACTGATTAGAGACCCGACCATCTCTTCTTCCTGTCTCAACCTC
Source organism: Embelia ribes (assembly GCA_001753735.1). Classification (NCBI taxonomy): domain Eukaryota; kingdom Viridiplantae; phylum Streptophyta; class Magnoliopsida; order Ericales; family Primulaceae; genus Embelia; species Embelia ribes. The sequence continues at coordinate 6,645 of MKEJ01072015.1, read as the reverse complement.
GTATGCTGGTCCCTTGCTCTGCAAACTCATTGAAGAAGAAAGGGAACCGAGCGCTCGATCAGTGAACTATTACACACTTATCACACTTTAATCTCAAAATTAGTGAGCTTCTAGATGACCATGTATTTCAAATAAATGTTGATAGCTAAAGGTAGTAGAAATGCCGAAGTTCTCTTCTTTACTAGGAAAAAAACCAAAAAAAGCGCAAATATTCGAAATATACCTAGTGTAGCCTAGGGTAATTTTATAATTAGTAACAAAATTTATAAGAGTCATTTTCAAAAATTAAAACAGACAACGAGAAGTTGCTGTTATTTATTTAACTAAATACTACAAATAAGAATAATCCAAGAAAAATAATTAACAAACCAAACCAAGACTGCAAAGAAACCATAAAGAGGAATTCAAGTACACTGTGTAGCTAGAAAATTTCAAGAATGTATTATCATTTTTTTCTAATTCTTTCCGTGTTATTTTTACTAAATTCTCAATTACTGCAAACATCAATTCACTTTGAGAATTTATACACACACACACACACTTATAATATAATCAAGAGTAAAGAAGTAAAATGTAATTTTTTTTTTCTGTAATTGAAGCTATTTATTGGCCTTAAATTTGTATACCTTAATCTTAAATGGTAAATAATTAAAACGAAATGGAGGGAGTAGATGCATTAATTACCAGAACAACGGCATCTCTAGCAGCCAAGGCGACAATGTCGGAGCAGGACACAACCCCAGGGCACGCGGCTTCTAGTTGCATTTTGGCTTTGTCTATTTCCTCATAGCCCTCTACTCCTTGGTGTCCAAATGCATGCTTCTCCGCATCGTTGCCATTGTCTATCAATATCGATCCATCACATCCCTATCACCAAAATTTCCAATCACATCTCTCTATGTATATAAAAGTTGTCCCATTTAATTATATTCACTATGATCGTAACATTTATCCTTTCAATTACTTGACACGTGTCCTATTAACTTAAAATTTTAAAACAATAAAACTTATCATATTAGGATAATTAAAATTATATACATACATATATATATCAACTTTTTTTTTTTTTGGAAAGTATATATATATATCAACTTACCATAACATAAATTATTAAAACCAAATTTCCTATAATATTAGGCACAACCCAAGATATACATCTATATCTGCATAACTATAAAATAAATTCTCATAATAGAAATTATTAAGATTACATTTGAGAATCAAAATATTTTTAGGAAATAAATATTTTTATAAAATGATTCCTACCAAATTAAGATTATCCGTAAATTTTTAAAACATTATCCTAATCAACATTAATTTTTTAAAAATATTATCATAATAAGATTTTTACATGCCTAAAATTAACTTAAATAGATATTAATTTTTTGTAAAAATAATATCATAATATAAATCTTTCCAAATCTGATCTTTTATTAAGTTATAAATAATTATTCAAAAAAAGAAATACAAGATGACATATAAAAATATTATGAAAAATAATTTTATAAAATAATAATTACAATTAATATGTTCATACAAAAGAGAACATAAATACAAACCGCTACACGCTCGTACTATTAATTTTCATTAGATTGAAAGAAAATAATACACATATGAAGATTGTAACATGTTAACCATGTCATACGAAAGATGCGATAGTGATATTTTATTAATTTGCAGGCATTGCATATAGGTTGCTCCTCAATTAAAGAGAGACGAAGATTTCCTGACCTTTGAATTTTTATAAAAATTCCTATTGGTCAGATATACTTTCAGTAGGGAATAAAAATTATCCCTTCAAAAGTTACATCCAACATTGCTTTAGCTTGAAAACATATTAGCACGTAGCACCTCATTTTAGTAGGTATATGCTATCGTAGGATATCAATGCATGTTAGTAAATATTTTGTGTACAGTCATATCACACTATACATTGTTTGCATTTTTTGTTTTAGTTTTTTTTTTTTTTTAAATGCCCCCCTTGATAGAATGGAAAAGTTGCAAAAGAAAAAAGGGAACGAAAGATGTCACGATGGGCACATTTGATTGTATGTTATAAGTATAGAAATATATTTTTTGGTTGGAAGTAGAAAATTATACTTTAAGTAATAATTAAAAGTATTATGGTATGTGTGGATAAAATTGAAAAAAATATATTTGTTTGTATTGTAAGTACTATTTAAAAGTATTATAGTATATTTGGTTAAAATTGAAAAAAATAGAGCTATTTGTATTGTGAGTTTAGAAAAAAAGTATACTTCTCTTTAAAAAGCCTCAAAAATTTTACTTATACGAAGTATATTTTTGTGCCTCAAAGGTGTAAATAGTTATACTTTTATTTGTTGCAACTAGGGGTATGCATTGGTTCAGGTAACCCGAAACTTGAACCGAACCGATGCAATTTGGTTCTGATTTTTACTCAAAATTCGGGTTCGGTTTTTAATTTTATAAAATTTTGGATTTTTTGAAATTTCGGATTCGGGTTCAAGTTTATTTTTTGAAAATCCGAAAAAACATTAAACCCAAAATATTAAATAAAAAATAAATACATATATGACTATGACATACACAAGCTCATATATATCATTGTTGTTATTAGTACATTGATTGAATCTATATATATACATATAATATATTTGATTAATATTTTGTTGCAATTTTTTCTTCAAATCAATTGGAACTATTTTGATCAATTGGGATTTGAGTTTTTAAATTGTAATTGTTGTTTCTATCATAGTTTATAAACATTTGAAGCGGTTTTGTGAATATTTGAATTGGTTTTGTGAATATTTAAATTGATTTGTGAATTGGTTCTGAAATTTTGGGTTTTACAAAAATTTCAGATTCGAAGTTTTGGAATTTTTGGGATTTTCAGGTTTGAATTCAATCCCAAAAAAAAAAAAAAATTGGTTCAATTTTTTGGATTTTGAAATTTTAGTTCAGATTAAACACGAACCAAACCGTTACACATCCCGGCTGCAACAAACACTCATTTGCAACAAACACTCATTTGCACATTTAAGCAAAAAGTACCAAAGTATGCAGAAGTATTGCATACCAAACAAGGCTTAAGTTTCTCCCTGTCCACGGTATAAAGTTTTTCTACACTAGTAGATTTGGAAAAATAACATGTGTCAGTAAATGCATATAGATTAGATCACAGTATTATATACATATGTGTAACCGTCCAAGTTCTACTATTATAAAAAAGCTTCAGGAGGAAAATTAAATTCTTCATAAAAACCAAACATCTCAAACAATGTCACTTTAGTTGTGAAAAATTCTTGCAACATGTTACTAATCAAAATTTGTGTATAAACAAAGGAGAGAAATGAGATAGAGATAAAGACCTCGACATAGCAGTCATGGAAATGGAGCCTAAGCAAGATGGCCGGGATCCTCTCGTTCACACTTGCCGCTTCTTTGACAACATTCGCAACAATAGACTCAGCTCTCGGGCATGTTTTCGCGTAAAACCCGACTCTCAACTGAGCTTCTGATACAACAAATAGAACGCAAAATAAAGGGAGAACCAAAACCAAAGCCTTGGCATTGACATTGTGAATTGGCATTCTCAAAACAGAAAAACACAAAGTGATGAGTTATAAAATTATGTTTAACACGTTGAAGGTTGATGAAGGTGACCATGACTATGTAGCTAGTTGTATACAAAATGGAGTGAACTACATTGATTATCCTCACAGTTTCATTTAAATTTTATTTGGTCCTTATATTTTCAAGTGTAAAAGAAGTAGTTCTCAAGTTCAAGAAATTTACAGATTCGATCCCCAAACTTTAAAAAGAGTCATATGTGGTCCCTTGTATAGTTTTTTTGTTTCCCAAATTGAAAACCTTAAAGTGCTCAAAGGACCAAAGGAGGAGATTATATTAACAGACCCCCCATTTAAGATGATTTTGCATATCTTCTGAAGACGAAATATGCCCCTTCTTCTAAACTTTGAGACTATTACTGTTTCAATTGAAACAATTGGACCAAATAGAATATTAGATAAAACTATGGCTACCTTTAGTGAATTAACCACTATAAAATGCTACTCTATGTAGATTGTCAAATTGCTCAACTCACCAATTTTGTTGGTTTTCACTTTTCATTGTCTTTTTCCCTAATTCAATTTTAAATTTTGGTTATTTTTCCCCTCAAGGAAAATACACACATACAAAGTCTGCACCGTCTTACCTTATTTTTTCAGTTTTATCCAAATTTGTGAACATGCAAAACTAATATTTAGCTCAAAATACAAAATGGTTGTTCTCCTCTTGCAATGAGAATATGAACATTGTAAAAGCATTCCCACTAGTATTTTTTATTGGAAGATTTCCTACACTCAATTTTTTTCAATATTTCCTTTTCTAGAAACGTGAAGAAAATTGTCATAATAAATTTCTGAGTGAGATTATCTACTGTTCACAATTTTTGGGGTTTTATAAATAAATTATTCCTTCCTAAATTAGAAAAAAATCAATTAAGATTTGAGGAAAATATATTTTTTACCTTTTTATTACTATTCAAATTATTTTTAAAAAACTGTATGGGAAGATCGATGCGTATAATAATATCTAAAATGATAATTCTCCCTGCTTCGATGAATGGCCTACTTTTGGTACCTTTTATCTTCAAGGAAAAATTACACATTCAAGGCCTGAAAATTTATGAACAAGCAAAACTAATATTTAGCTCAAAGACAAAATGAAAATTCTCCTATTGCATAGAGAATATATTATTTTACCAAAATGGGAACATTATTAAACTGTCTACCAAAATAGCTCACCTTCTCAAACATATGTAGATGTGTCAAATTGCTCAACTCACCAATTTTGTTGGTTTTCAATTTTCACTGTCTTTTTCCCTAATGCAATGCATGATCTACTTTTGGTTATTTTTCCCCTCAAATAAAATTCACACATACAATGTCTGCACCGACTTACCTTGTTTTATTAATAGTGTTATCCAAATTTGTGAACCTGCAAAACTAATATTTAGCTCAAAAATACAAAATGATTGTTCTCCTCTTGCAATGAGAATAAGAACATTGCAAAGAAAATTACAAGATTTCCTACACTCAATTGTTTTCAATATTTCCGTTTCTAGAAACGTAAAGAAAATTGTTATAATAAATTTCAGAGTGAGATGATCTACTATTCCCAATTTTGGGGATTTTATAAATAAATTATTCCCCGTGAATTAGAAAAAATTAATTAAGATTTGAGAAAAATATTTTTTTTCATTTTTATTACAATTCAAATTATTTTTAAAAAACCGTATGGAAAGATCAATGTGTATAATTTCTAAAATGATAATTCTCCCTGCTTTGATGCATGGCTTGCAAATTTATGAAAAATAAATATTTAGCTCAAAGACAAAATGAAAATTCTCCTATTGCATAGAGAATATATTCTTTTACCTAAATGGCTCACCTTCTCAAACAATTTATCAAAATGACTCACTTTTAATAAGAAATTATAATGGATGGGTGAATATTCTAAATTAACAAAATAACATTTTACCATTTATTTTAATTATTTATTTGCCTTTCATTTACATAATATATAGATAAATAAGTGGGGGGTGGAAAATTTAACCCCTAATTTTTGTTTTAATTATTTACTTTCTTTTTTGTGCACTTTATTTATAGATAAGAACACGTCTATAAGCATTATGTGCTTAAACAAAGTAAATAATTTTCCGGAAAAAAACTAAATAAAGTATAATTAAGAGTGATTTATCAGTTGAAAAAAAAGTCATCTTCATTGTCAATGAGTGATGTATGAAAAGTAAATAAATAATTGAAATAAAAGATAAGGATTCGTCTGTCAATTTAAGACATTACATCCACCTATAACTTTTTTGTTAAAGGTGACCTATTCGAAGGAATAGGTTTAAAAATGGCCCCGGTGATAAAAAGTTTGGAAAATAACCCATTGATATTAAATAAATAAATAATAAATAAAAATATGAGAATATAACCTTGGCTAAAAGCATAGGAATATTTTTTAACTTGTTTCACTCGTTTGCCTCAAAAGTTCGTCAATGTAGAACCATTATTCCCTACTTATGTACCAGTTTTTGTAATTAAAAACTTAATTCGATTTTTCAATCTCGATGGAGAGATTTTTCGATTTATCTCCCACCCTACATAACATGGAGAGATTGGGCTGAAAAAATTATACAATATGGTAACTATTTGGTATATTCACTAATATGTGGTTATTGGTTGACAATGTTATAGGAGATTCAATTTAATGATGTTTATTTTAATATTTAATATATAAATAACAAGTAATATCTATCGATTTAAAAGAACCAAAATATTTATGAGCAAGCACGGGCTCCCAATCCGAGCCTGAACAAAAAATTAGGGTTCATTACGTAAATAGGCCGAGTTTGAACACACCCTCTAAACAAATGAGCCAAACCTAAATAGGACAGAGTTTGGCTCAGCTCGGCTCGTTTGGGACAACTTAAATATTTTCTTGGCTTGGAGATTGCACGGTCTCCTTCGGGGATTTCTGTTTCTCAACAGAAATATGCCCCAGACATTCTATCAGATGTTGGTCAGTTGAGAGCTCATACCACCACTTTTCCTATGGAGCGCAATTTGAGCCTTCATCCCGATGGTGGTATTC
>MKEJ01072013.1:0-15645 GCA_001753735.1 Embelia ribes | reverse complement strand
ATGATATTGTATTCGGTGCTACTAACGAATTAATGTGCAAGGATTTTTCTGAGTTTATGCAAGGTGAATTCAAAATGAGTACGTTGGAGGAGCTCAACTTCTTCATCGGATTGCAAATCAAGCAAACACTGGAAAGTATATACATCAATCAAGCAAACTATATACGCGACTTGCTCAAACAATTCAAGATGAACGACGCCAAACCAATGCCGACTCTATGAGTTCCACGACAAAGCTTGAAAATGACGAATCGGGAAAAAAGGTAGATGAAAAACTCTATTGAGGTATAATCGGTTCATTGCTTTATTTAACCATAAATAGACCCAATATTATGTATAACATATATTTATGTGCTATATTTCAATCTCGTCCTAAAGAATTGCATGTTGTAGCCATTAAGCTTTTTAATATCTTGTAGGCACACATGATTTAGGCTTATTTTATCCTATAAGCACAAATTTTAATCTTGTAGGCTATTTCGATGTTGACTACGCCAGTAGTCGTATAGACCGAAAAAGTACTAGTGACACTTGCAACTTTCTAAGTCATATACTTGTTTCATATTTAGTAAGACGCAAAATTTGGTCACACTTTCTATGGCGGAGGCAGAATACATCGCCATAGGTAGTTATTGTGTTATCAATTGTGTGACTTTGGTTATATGTATGATCATGTTTCGATTATGTGTGATAACACAAGTGTAATCAATCTTTCAAAAATCCTATTCAATATTCTCAATCAAAATATATTGAAATAAGATATCATTTTTTACGATATCATGTACAAAAAGACGATATTGTTTTACACTACATTAGTACGAACATTTTTACAAAACCATTAAATGAGGAACAATTTGTGTTTATTCGACGAGAATTAGGCATGCAAGAGTGTTAACATATCATAAATTAATTTTGTTATGAGTTTTAGCGTCATTCTAGCCTTTTTTATAAAATTCATACCCTGTCCGACGACCCCTTAGTCGAGGTGGCGGGAAATCAATTTTGTAACTAATTTTTGAACTTTTTAAATTTTTCCTTGCTCGACGGGTGTCCAACGACCTAGTCTCATCGGACAAGCCAGACATATCGGACTATTTAAAATTATCAAATCCTTCTTCTTCCCCACACTCTCCATTTCCCCATTCCAAAAGCAAAAACCTCTCATCTCCACCATTTTCCTTCATTTTCCCTTTAAAATCCTTCCTCAAACCTCATTTCTACTACCTTTACAACCTTATTACACATCCAAATCAAGTTTTTCAACTCCAAATCCATCAAACCCGCAAAACTTCATTTTTCGATTTTTCCCAAATCCATACTCGAAATGGCTTTTTATTTCTTACCACCTCTTTTAATCTTGTTCTACTTGCTATCTTCTACACGTCGGTACTTTATTTGACCATTATTTCAATAGTTCAAAATCCTAGACCCAAGCATCACCACTATCCGATTAGACGGGGGGTTGTTCCGTCTTCTGCTGTTATTGCTAGAAATGACTCTCCATCGTATCCTAGTCGTCACCGTTGTTGCCAAGAAGAAGTTCCAGAACTACCGGAAGCCGAAGCCGAGGATGTACTGCTTCCCGAGGTACAATTTGCCCTTTTCGATGTTCGTTTTCGTACTCTCGAATATCAAGAAGGAAAAACTCTTGCATCTCTCATCGCAAAATTATTCAACATTATTTCTTGATATTTTTGCCTTGTTTGCCCAACCCAGACTGGATTTTATAAACCACATTGGTGATTTCGATTTTAGCCATATTCACTTGTTTAGGGAAACGTGTTATCCAATGCTAGTACGTGAATTTTATGCAAATCTCAACATCGAATTTTTTCATAACAGGACAATTTGCCTTACTTCCCACGTCGCTGGAATTGATTTCACGATGTCGCAAGAGGAAGTGAGACAATTGTTTAACCTTGACAGTGGTTTCGCGCTGTTCCGCGATGTCAACTCTGATTGGGTTGATATACAAACCACATCTGCTGGCGTTACTACGGACCTTTTTGAACCAAATACTAGACTGAAAGAAAATAGGCATGATTGGCTATTGAATTGATTACACTTTCCAGAATATCTTTTACACCGATCTTTTATCAAGGTACTTTTTCCACAAAAGAGTTCGAAGGACACGGTAATGAACCACCAAATATTTTACATTTATGATTTCAAATACCACCGAGCTTACAATGTGCATGTGCTTTTATGCTTCATATACATAAAAGTATGGGTCCCGTGGCCAATTTAGGTCTTCCGTACTGATTGGTTCTTACCACAATTTTTAAATATTTCAATATTCCGCTGTCCGGACCAGTTAAGAAACCTACGAGCGATATTACCTTTACATGTCTCTACTTCGCATATATGGACTGAGATCTTCGCTCATCTGATTAGCGTTGGAACGGAGTTCTTGTTACCAATGTTGATGGCGCTTTACCACCAGAGGTCGCTCCTTCTCCTCCTCATGCTCTTGTCGCTTCTTCTCCTCGTCATCAGTCACCACCTTCTTTTACTAGTTCTGGTAAATCTAGCCCATCTTGCCCTCACGGTAGCTCTACTTCTTAGTTGAAGAAGATTTGGAACAAGTTGGTCACAGATCGCCGTAAAGCTCATCGTGAGTTTCAGATGCTAGCCACTCGACAATGTACTTTGTATAAGCATCCTTGCACCAATGGCATGGATCTTATAGAGGCATTTGAGTTCCTTAACCCATCCAGCAATAAAGATGCGGATGTTGTCTTCGAGAGTTCTAACTAATCTTTACCTTTTGATGATGTCAACGGGGGATAATGTTGATGTTCATGTTTACGTGTTTACATGTTTTTAGTTTCAGTCTTTTTTTTAGTTGATGTGATGTCTATAGAGGAGCATATGTTAGCTCATTCCTATAGTTGTTTTTAAAAAGCATGATTACTTGTTCATGTTTAGTTGGTCGTTTGTTTTAGCCTTTGTTGCATTTCATTTATGCTTTGTTAAACTCTATATTTGGTGTGTTATAAATTATGTTATGTTATTATTTCATAATTTCAGTACATGTTAATGTTAATGTTGTTACTCTTATTTGTCATTCGTAAGTTACTCGTTATATGTACTTATCAATATGCTATAACTCGTAATTTTAAATTTTTGTAAAACTTTGACAAAATTAAATTTTATCACATTACGCACTTAATAGAATAAGAATTCGTCTGAATTTCACATAAGGGTTATCATCATAAAAAATGGGAAGTTTATTACCCCAAGGTTTTGAATTAAAACTAAAAAATATATATATTTTTATGATTACAAAAGTGTGAGAATTATATAATTCTTGTATTATTATTATATTGATATTATTATTGAGTGTATACTAGATTTCAACATCTTAAAATAATTTAATATCAAGTGTGAAATGGGTCAAAACATTGCATCTCGAGGAAATCTAGATTTCAGCATTCAATTTAATATCAAGCGTGAAAGGGATCAAAATGTTGTATATTGAGACAATCTAATGACATAATTTTTCTCTATCTGACAGTTTGAGGCGCCAAACAACCTACCGGACAAACATGTCCAAAGTTGTCACTTGAGCCTAAAATTTGAAAAAATTTCCAAGGCATTTTTCCTGTGTCCGACGGGTGTCCCGCCAACTGACAGGTATCAGACAACGTACTTAGGGTAGTCGGACAACCAGTAAATACAATTTGCAGCTTTCTACTTTTTGTAGATCTTGTAAGGACAGCAAGCATAACATATTTTTAAACAGTTGTGTCTTATTCAAATCGGAGATATATCATTTCTATACTCCTTTCTCATTAAGATAAGTGATCAAAAAATAAAAATTCAAGTGAGAGAAACTCTAAAAGCCAAAAGCTCAAATTCCCCTTCTAAACTTATTCAACTTTGAAATCAGTTAAGGATTGTTTTTGAGTGAAATCTTTATTCTAAACTTGTTGTAATATTTGGAAGTAAGTTATAAACTTTCAAGTTTTGTTCTTGAGTGAGTTTTTGGGTAGTTTGAGAGGAATTGTGCTCAGGTTGTGAGTACAAGCTCGAACTAGGAACTCGTTGGCTCAAGGGTTTGGTAGTAAATAGTAATCGTCAAACTACTTTGTTTTGATTACGGTTATTAACCGATTCTTTAGGGTGTAAAATGTTACATTTCATTATTAAAATAACTCAATGCATACAACTTTGAAGAGTGAACATATAGGTCTTAACAAATCATTGTCGAAAATGACTATTACCGAACCACTATATATTACGGTATTGTATTTCCTTTCTTGCACTTTATTTTCAGTTTTTTCATCACTATTATCACTTACTCATTTATTAATTTAAAATAGGAAAAAAAAATTAACTCGATAATTTTTATAAAAAATTAATTCACCCCTTTTCTTGATTTATCTTTTGGTTTAACAATAACAAATGTACCTTTTATTAGGCTCTACAAATTTAAATATTTTATTTGGAAATTTTTAGACAGAGAATATAAATCTATATACCATTAGAGCATACCCCACTACAAATAATGTAAAATAATGCCTCATTTTCCTATCTTGCTCTGATAAGCACGAGCTAATTTCATTGTTAGTCTCTAAATTATAATTTATGTTCCATTTTTGTTCTCACACTTTATTATTTAGCACTTTTAGTCCCAATACTTTGCCAATTGGGTCCTTAATTCTGCCACTAGCAGCATATTCGATTGTGTCTCAGGAATTTTAGACCATTTAGATAATTATTTTTTTTCTTTTTACTTTAATTCATAAATAATGGATCTAGATGTTTTGACTCATTAAATTAAATATTTTATTTTTTTGGTATTATCCCTCATCTTTTAGACAAAAATTAGTTTTATCTTAAAGTAAATAGAATATATATAAATGGTAAATAAGTTTTATCAATAAATAAATTCGTATTCATCACTTTCTTCAATTGAGAATATATCGTTCATCAGGTCACTTAAAAGTTTAGTCCTTGTGTTTTGTTATTAGTACCATAAATATTTATTTCTCTATTGTAAAAAATTGGTCGTATTGACATATTTTTTTGATTTCATAGATATATATATTTTCTTAACATTTCTATGTTTGAAATTTGAAATTTTGAATTTTTTTTTATCTACTACTTTATTATTCTTTATTTGTGACATGATAAGATTTTGAAAATTTAGAATGTTGAATGGTCATGTGAGATGTATTTTGAGAATTTCATTTTATAACACCAATTGTTAAACTGTTTAAAATTCATATATATGTAATTTTTTTTTTAAATAATGGCATATAACGCGGTGTTTGAATTTTAAGATTTAGGTGTGGATCTTATTAGTCTTGAATCAATCCAGTAACTTCTATTTATAATTGAATTTTAGTTTTTTTATTGTTAGTAAAACGCTTGATTTTATGGCAAAAATATAATAAAATACTAAAAGAATGAAATTTAAGTGATAAATATAGAATTATTGGTTTAATGCGGATAAATGAAAATTAACTCTCTCTAAGGTTTAAGGACTATAAGTGCAGGATTACTAAAGTTTAATGGAAAAATCTAAAGGTGTTGCATGGAGGTATGAAAAATGCATATTTCCTAAACTTTAGGGATTAAAGGTGCATAATACTAAAACATATGGACAAAAGTGAGACACCCAATTCGGTTTAGGGGCTAAATTTGAAATTAAACCTTTTTTTCGTACAAATGGGATCGAATATGTTACATATATTCTTGTGTTGACGTAGATATGGGATGGCAATGGGGTCGGGTGTAACTGTGTTTTCTCTTTCTCAATTTCGTCCCCTTTTTCATCGGCGGAGGATTTTGACTTTTCTATTTCCCTTCTAATGGGAGTCGGGTTTTCTTATCGGTTGCTGCTCTCGTTAATCAATAATTAAATCTAAAAAATTATTTTATTTTAATTAAAATTAATGATTCAAAAATTGTAATTTTAAAAAATAAACAAATAAAACATTCACACAATTAAAATAATCAACCAGAAATTAGAACTTAATTTTCTTTTAACTACAAATTAAAAAGAAACTAATATTTTAGAAGCACTTTGTTATGTTTCAAATAACACTCATAACATCACAATACCATAATAAAAACACAATTAAATATTATGTAATTTTTCAAAAAAAAAAATACCCTTTTACATAGAATGAAACATTTCAATCAAAATAAATTTAATAACCTGCATAGATAAATGAGAATATTATTATAATTATGTAAACAGTAAGGCAAGTTTGGGGTCGGGATGGGACGAGTATCTGTATTTTCATCCCCGTCCCCATCAAAGCCAGGGTCAGATTTTTCCTCGGGATGGGTTCGAATGGATACCCGCAGGTTCGGGTCTTATTGTCATGCCTATGTAGAGATCATATTATATGCGGTGTCATTTAATCAAATTTCAAAGATATATAAAAGCATTTCATATTTGGCGACAAAAAATATCTTTTTAAATGGATTTGTCCCTTAAAATTTTGCCTCGTTAGGCATGAATAGTAGCAACAAAATTTTTTTATGGATTATTATGATTTTGTATATATAGATGCTAGCAGATCCGCTTCTTGTTTAAATTGATAATTTGTTTCCAAGATGCAAACAATCTAAAATAGTATAATTCAATGATGTTTCAAATACAAATTTGCAATAAAATAAGATGGTACATTTGGAGCTTTATTTCTTCTCATAAAAGAGGAATTATAAAACCGAAAATATAATTAGTACTTCCAATTGAAACAGAACAATGTAGAACAAAATTGTCAGTAGAGTGTAAAAAATCCTTAAACCGAACTCTAAAATCTTCAAATGATAAACATTGTTAATTCATTGTATTAAAAGAAGGCCGACATGTTATATTCAACATGTTTCCTTCATGCCTCTTCATGGTTTACGATCGAAAAGGGATTGCCTTGAAGGGAGGAATCTCGCTATTCTCTTAGCATATCATCATAAAAAACCCAATAAATAAATAAAGTCTCGAAATTTTGTACAATTTCAAAAATCATTTTCTCAAGAAACAATAAAAATAATAGGTCACGTTGTCTTGCATTTTTCTTATACTTTATCTATGCGGGTTTGCCACTCTGGCACATCATTGACTTCAAAAGAGTAATGATATGCATACACACATATATATATATATCATATAAAATAAATTAAAAATGGAATTTTCATATAGAATTGCACCAAGTAGCACTTCGAAACGTTGCCACATGTACAAAATAGAAAATTATTAATCTTTATTATTTTGGAACATAAAAAAAAAATGAAACATTTTCTAATTAATTGATTATATTTCAAGATATGTAACCTCCATCATTATTACGATATAATTATAACACCATTAATAGTGTGATTATAATGGCTTTTCATTATCATACGTTGTCATCATGTTATTATGTTTGAACTTTTGGTTTATATTTACAACTTACATGTGTAATTCTATATGGTATTTTACAATTTATTTATTCATTCAATAATATTTTATTTTTTATTTTTGAAGGTTTAATTTATTTTCACATGTATAAGATATACTTATATAGCTAAATATTTTATATTATTACATTATGATTTAAGTTTTAAGCTTTAAAATTTATGTTATCCGTATTAAAAGCATTTACTCTCAAAAGATTTACTATAACAGGAAATGCATATAAAGTGTAATTCTTATGTATCCACATCATTTTTTGGTACACATTAGTTATTTTTTATCTTTTTAATAATTTTGTTTCCTTAAGTTTCATGACTTTCAGGAACTAAACAAAAAGAAAACTTTGGAAGTACAAAAAAAAAAAAGGTGTATAATTGCAACAAAGATAGTAAAACTATGTATATGTTAAATATTTATGTTTTATGAAAAGCAATAATAATAATAGTAATTGCAACAAATCCGTGCATTGCATGGGACTACAAACTAGTGTATTTATATGCATATGGCCTAGATGCATTACCATACTATTCTATTCTATTTTTACCAGTCTTCTTCGTCCTCTCCGAAAGCCAGTTTCATCTTTGCTCTCTGCTCCCTCATTCTCTCCTTACCCCATTGTTGAAACACCATTTATAGTAGTAAACGCTGTATGATTTGACTGATGCTTCGATAAGATTAATGCAGCAGCCATGTAACATCTCTAGAATAATGGAGGTGGTGCAATTGTATTTGCCCTTTCTTACGGTCTATTAGAATTTTGTTTGACTTAAATTTCAAGGCAATTTTTGGCAATGAATTTAATATATATTCTTAATCAATGAATTGTATTTGTTTGATCACTAGGAGTCTTTAAGGTGATGCTGCCGCAATTTTGTTCTTGTAGCTTCTAACCAAACTAGTAGAAGTAATAACTATAGATGCTTATTGGATGGTAAGAGCTATATGGCAGTCTATAAACATGGGAGTTATTTGACATGGAATATTGGGCTTTATTGCAGCCTGCAGATATTTATCTGATAGACGAACCGAGTGCCTATCTCGACTCTGAGCAGCGTATTGTTGCCTCGAAAGTCATCAAGAGATTCATTCTTCATGCTAAGAAGACTGCATTTGTGGTAGAACATGATTTTATAATGGCAACTTATTTGGCTGATAGGGTCATTGTATATGAGGGGAGGCCATCAGTGGACTGTACTGCAAATGCACCTCAATCACTCCTGACTGGAATGAATTTGTTTTTATCTGTATGTCAACTCTCTCTCTCTCTCTCTCTCTATGTATCCGTCTCTGTGTGTGTGTGTGTGCCCGCCCGCATGCGTGTGAGTGCGTGTTCTAGCTTAATATTGATTTGCTATTTCTATCTTGGTTGTCCTCAATGGATAAAGCCAGTATCCATTGCTGACTGTTCGACAGTAGAGTACAATTTCCTTAACTTTTTTTCTCATTCCACTTTTTGTAGCATCTGGACATAATATTTAGGCGGGACCCAACAAATTTCCGTCCAAGAATCAACAATATGGACTCTACGAAGGACAGAGAGCAGAAAAAAGCTGGATCTTATTATTACCTCGATGACTAACCTAATTTTTGTAAGGTATGGTTCATTTAAGTTTGGAGATTTACGGCACCCTAATTTTGTTTTTAGTTTCTGATGATACCTAAATCACTGCAATTACTTGTTAAAACAAATTGTGTTCTCTCTCTTAATAAATTACAAAAATTGTAAGCCACTGTTCTCAATGATTTCGTAATTTTAAGGTGTTAGCCAAAAGTCCGTAACCTTACAGTGGGATTGAAAAGTCACCATAAATTAGAAGTTGCATTGTCTTCAACCAACTCAAAAGTTTTATTGAGAGCTATTCTTCTTATAGTCCTCGATTCTTTGTAAAGGAAGCTTATAAGAACTGATAAGAGTATATGATTTATACCTACATATTAAAACATATTGTAGAAATAAAGAGTGGAAATATAGTATATAATAAATAGGGTATGTCTAATTCAATAGTGCTCTTTATTGGACTTCAACTATGGGTCTCCTTTCATTTAGAAATACACATAGCCAATAGAAAAATGAAGATTTTAAATAATATTAGTTTTAACACCTATTCATTGTTAATGTTGAGGAGAGAGGTGGCCTAGTATTTTGTACTCGAGAGTGTGAGAATCATTTCATTTAGGCTCATTACTGAATTCACACAGTTTGTTACTATTTGCAGTACACTAGGGAATAATAATTCAAGTACAAGTCAATATGAAATACGCGTCCAACTAAAGGTATAGTGAACAAATTTTTTATTTTTATTTTTTGGTTTTATTCACACTTGAATTGACTTAGATATTATATATGAATACCAATACATGAACATTTAAATTTAGTAGCTCTTTAATTTGTTTGTAGTTGTTGCAAGGGTGTCCTTTCAATTCACCAAACATATGAAGTGTTTCAAAATTTCAGTGACTAATGTATTTTTAATTGGTGATTTTGGATCATTATCCAAGCCTTAAAAGTCCCAATATATTGGGGGCGGCTGATTGGTGGTTTTGGAATAAGATAAAAAAAATGAAGAGATTGGTTTCTTAAATGGAGGATAAAAATGAGTGAGAACATGTAAGATGCTTTGAACATGTAATAAGGAGACCTATAAAAGCACTTGTGAAAGGAAAGAAGAGGTAGGGATAGACCTTTAAAAACGTGAATTTGGATGCAAATGAAAAAATGAGAAGTATGCTGCTAGTAAAATGGATGAGTTGGTTGCCTTAGATAGGAACGAGTAGCTTTGGAAATTCGCCTTAATGACCTGACATGGTATCCTATTTTTCTTTGATATAGCCAACTCCAAATTCTGGTTTAAGGCCTGGTTAATAGTTGTTTGGTTTTGGAATAAAATTGTTGATACTTCTTTCATCCAATTGAAATTCATATTGCGTCATTCATAGTTGCCTTTATAAAAGACGATACTTTAGAAATGAAAAAATATGAAAGTGTTGCTACAAATCATATAAGAGAATGTTACTATATAAAAGTTTTGAGTAAAGTTTGGTAAGAATTTTATTTTTTGTTGGAGTATAATTATCTTTTTAATTTCAAATTTTGAATTTATTAAATTGTTAATTTTTATTTTGATGGAAATCCTATTAATGGAGAGCGTTAGAGAGAGAGTGGAGGAAAACTGAGAAATTTATCCATTTTCCATCTAATTTATGGTTTAGAACTGAGAATCATAGAGGACTTTTACAGGGGCATATAAGGATCATATACAGATTGAAACAATCGAGCTCATACTTTATATTATAGATATATAGTGATTTATTTGGGTACCAGTGGCAAAAACAGCTTTCTGAAATTGTAGTTGGGCCCATTTGAGTATGGGTTAGCATGTTACCTCTCATTCCCCTGCTGTCTTTATTTGCTTTTTACACATGTATGATTACATGAAATTTGTACTTTTATGCATTTTGTGAAAGTCTGGCTATTAACTAGACAATTTTTCCCTCTTCAGAGTGGCTTGTCATCGAAGATGAACTAAGGGCATCAATATCGTATACCATACAAAAATGTTGGCTCACCATCCAGCTTTGAAGTTGCGGGGTGCATGATTGATCATATTCAGAGGAACAACGATGAGTTTCTGAGGCCCTAACATACTTTTGTTAGTTTAATTTCTTGATTTTTATTTATATTGGGTAGTTTACCCATGTTGAATAAGAGGTCTATATATACCACAGCCTTGTTTTTCCCCTTTAGTTATATCGGTTGCTGATTAGTCTTTATGTATGTATGCTTGTGAGTTATGAGGGGTGTTTTTGCATAAGGTCAAATCTTCATTTGTTTTGGACAGACCTCCTTAGTAGTTCCTATTTCATCGATTGCCAGTAATGTTACTAATGTAGAAGCATTCCGGTTGTGTTCCTGGTTTCATTAGACACATGAATTTTGGCTTTAAAGTGTGTACACTTGTAGAAATTCTAATTTTTATCGTTTATTGGTAGTATATACATGTCATAATTGGATATGGTAATTAGATTATTACTTGCTGAAAACCATGGAGCTCCTTGTGTTGCCCGTGGGCGTTGGCCTTTAGGCGTTTGTCTGTGGACATGGACATACTCTAGAAGAATTTGCCACTTGAATAGTCAAAATCAGAACACCAAAAAGCTCTCTTTATATAAAGCGCAAGAAATGAGACCTTAATTATGTATTGCTGGATGTGCATCAAGATATCTTATTTTGGTGATATCAGACCATACTTCACAATTCCTACAATTAAGAACCCATCACATCATCATCAACGCCCAAGCTTTAAAACCTAATAAATTGGAAGAGCCTAATGGGATCAAAATTAAATATCACGTGTGGTCGTTAATATGTTATTTTTTAGGTGCTATTTATTTCTATTGAAAGCAACTGGTCTATATTTACGGTATATCTTTTTGTATTTGTATAAATTGAGTTTCTATTAGTATAAACTGAATTTCCAAGACTTTCAAGACAAATGAACTACACAAGACATGTCAATAACCTTAAAATGCTATAAGCATATCCACATGATTTCCACTTTGCGAGCACTATGAAAAAAAACTTATTTAGCTTGTATGTAAATGAATTAAGTAATCTAAGCAGCTGCTCTGTTTTTCCTACCAGGTTCCTGAGCATTACCAAGTAGTGGTTGGAACCTATGCGACCGAATTCCAGCTGGCTTAATCTACTTATGAACTTCGTCGTGTTAGATACACACACAACTCATTATCCATGCCCGACGACCTATAAACTTGATCAGGGTACAAACTCCGTTGATTTAGTGATAGTTGCTGTAAAGGTGCACTGGCTCGATCTAGTTCAGTTCTACTCCGTAGTCACTCGTCTCTGGACAAAACCAGGGGGTGCTATAATGACATTACTGTTTCCCCCACAACATTTGACACAGTGGCAAAGCGTTTTTGTGAAATAACTCTTCCATTTTGAGACTAGAATATTGATAGTACAAGGGGAAAAGGATCAAGCATCGTTCGATTTTCTTATATCTTTTGCGTGAATGACCTTTGTAAATTCACCGAGTTTTTCGTTAGGGAATCAAAAGTTGCCTGCAAAAGAAAGCACAAAAGTTAACAAATGTCTAGATCCTAAAGGACCTAACCAAATGAAAACAATTTCTAATGTGAAAATTGTGCAGAATCGGTGACTTATTTATTCTTTAGTTTGGTTTGGTTTGGCTGACTTACAAAAAAAAGAAAGATGGTCAATATACTTTAAGCTACTACCAGTAATTAGTAAAAGCATAACTCGGATATGAACAGATATTCGAAGAACAGACTTAACTAAGCAATATATGAACTTGGTGTTAATACCGAAGAGTAGCATTAAGTACGTAAAAACTATTTTGTGGATTCGTAATTGGAAATAGGGAGATAATGAAAGGCGATCTTATCAGTGAATGTCTTTTAGGATACGGGAAATTATGTGCCAATTTCTTTGGCATCTTAGTTCTAACTAATTCAGGGCAATTCCAACTTCTTCAAGAGCAGTGAGACAATGCATATTCCCTCTGGCAGAGACACCGAATTTGAGCATCGATCCGTAGTTTTTGAAGATATTTGAGACTTTCCACCATCACTTCCAGTCACTAAATTTTAACGCCAGAGGGCAGAAAGGCATTGCATAGAATCATCCGACATAAACAAACTTTAGATTTAGAGAACCATTAATAGCTAGATTCTGGAGAGACGTTAGACACCGTAATTTGTTCTCTAGCAACTAGCAAGTACCGCTCTTTTGTTCTTAATCCCAAAGACTTGACTCAGAATGAATTGCCCTAACCCTCTTGGTATTTAAACACTACACAAAATGCAAATGCTAACTTGCAAATGGAAGGTGGTAGGGATTTAAGTTCATGGTTGAGGGATAAATCAAGGTTCTTTGCTTTAGACAACCAACAGAACTTAGCAGAAGTACCTTTGAAAACCAAAACCAAATAAAAATAATAATAAATAAATAAATAAAACAGAACTTTGCTGACTTAAAAGGCTTTCCAAATTTCCTCCGAAACTAAAAAATGATAGTGACAAACTAATTACTTTATTAGTCAACTGGTTGTGACGGAGTTTTCTTCCTAGATAAGTTCTATTAGCTGATCGACTTTTGGTCTTCGATCAACAACATTGAATTATCAATCTCACCAAGCCAAACTATTGGAAAATTGCAGTGCTTAGCTTCCACAAAACTTGTCGTGCAATGGCGAAAATGTATGCATGTGCCATTGCTTTAAAATTATTTCCCTTTTCGTTTCTCTCTATCGTACTGGAAGAACTCAGAGACAGGTTATATACTACTGCAAAAGTACCCTTCAGCTCCCTTTTATTTCACAGTATATAATCATTTGCTTCTCATTTTCGCTCCATACAAAATGTAAAACCGAAAAGATCTTCCTTTCATTTTCAATAATGTTTAAACAGTGACTACAGCGAGTATCTGAAATCACATGTCTTCATATGATATATATACTATGCGGTGATAGCCATTAACATTTTTAGCAAGCATTGGCAGATGGAGGGGCCAGGTGGATCACAGCCCCCTCGACTCAAGATGTCGGGTGCACGGAAATCGTAAAAACTAACGAAAAAGAAGAAAAATGCATGATGATGCAAAATTTAGCTCATCGGGATTAACTTTTCGATTTTATTCCATTACACATTCTCACCATCTGCATCTTGTTTACTGAGCTAGCTTTAGCTTGTACAAAAGGACAACAAAAAAGTAAATGGAAGAATTCACCTGCAGAACCATATTTCCAAAAAACTCGGCTTGAAGAAACAAGTTTTTACATTCGCGAACGCAAAACATTGACAGCTTTTAAATTCCTATTTCACTCTATCTTTAGGTTCACTGAGAAGTCAGGAGAATTTTGCATAGCTCAACTCAGGCAGACAATAACAGAAAAGGCAAATAGACAAATCGATTTCTCATTCAGCAAAAAATTGAATTTCCATCCGGAGTCGGGGGGAATGACTTGATAATTCAATACAGCTAAAAGACATTGGCAAAAATTATGACAAACTGAAAATTAAGGCAATTTCCCAGGGGAATTATCAGCAGATTTAATGCTAGATGACGATGCCTTTTCAGCTTCAGCAATTTTTTCAGCTTCAACAACCTTCCGAAGCCTTTCTTGAAGGACACGGATCCTATCCTCAGTTTTACGGAGTTTCCTCCATCTATAGGTAAACCAAAGGCCCAATGTACCATACACGACGATATAGGAACCCCATACATATGGATAAGTTTCCGCATTCTCTTTGATTTTCCGATACTGCCCTTCTATCAACCCTCTCAATCCAACAATTGAAGATTCTGTTGCCTGTTGAGTATCGTCTTTTCCTGCTTGTGGTTTATCTTCATTTTCAGGAGTTGCCATTCTCTTCGACACAATAATAATGAACTGTTTAGATGAGCTGCACAATGGACAGATGAGTACACATTACCCTGCTTGTATAACAATATGAAAGCCTGCAGCTAAACATGTTAACTAAAAGGGAACTATAAATCAAAGCACCCTTGTTGAAAATTTATTAAGCCATTAAAAGATGGAACAAAGGAAGCACATTAACAAAAAGGGCACTAGAACAACTAAAAACGCATTTTTACTTGAGCCTCAAAAACATGGCAATGAGAAAAATCCATTTGGAATTACATGAAGCAATGTTTATCCCATGACAAGATTTTCTATTCCTTAATCTCCATAAAACTACCACAAAAATAAGAAAGTAGAATTGACATCTTTCATCTACACAAAGCATTCTTCACATTCCCAGTATTTTCTTCAAAGAAGCCAGCATAATCAAATGAATGTCTCTCAAACAGCTTACTTCTAAAGCTCTGTATCAATTTCAAGTTAGGCCTTTAAACATCACTAATATCAATTTCAGGAGAAGTTTAAACATAGAGCAATTATGATATTCAAACATGGAGCAACTATGATATTCAGATACCGTTTAAACAAGAAGCCAGCTCCTAAAACTCTAAGGCTCAATGCAGTAGCATTTATCATCTTCCATTCCGTCCATGTAAGGCTAGCAATGAGCCAAGCTGCTCGAGCTCGGCTCGATAAATGCTCGGCTCGAGTTTGGCAATTAGTGAGCCGGGCTTGAGCATAGAGTAGCTCAGCTCGTTACACTTGCGAGCCGCTCGAAATAAGTACAATATATATCACTATTCATATATATATATATATATCATATAAT
>MKEJ01072004.1:0-13197 GCA_001753735.1 Embelia ribes | reverse complement strand
CTCTCTGAATTTCCATTTTCACCATATATATCACTATTATCCTCTCTCTCCCTTCGAACGTGTTTCCGACAAATATCCCATTTCTGCATCGCTTCAACCATCAACCCTGCACCGCTATCAGGAGCAGATCCATGGGAGCTGGGACCCGAAACAACTGTTGCAAATTCTTGACCAACAGATGCCCGGATGGCATATTGAACCATACACCCAGAAGAGAAAACCATAAGATGGTTCTTTGACTGTAAAGAGTTGGTACCCTTGCGCAAATCATTGACTTTGCAGTTGTGAAAAACCGAAGCTATAGCCCCAGAGAATGAACTAGTCTTCCCAGAAGCAGCAGCTGCAGCACCACTGACGGTGCTTCTCCAGCCATTGTTTCCACTTCTTATTCTGCTTACGACGCCAAGGGTCACAGGAGAACCTACTGCACATGGGTTTTGTTGATTGAGCATCTGCGAAGTCGAAGTTGGCGGCCAGCGGATTACAGACTTAGTCATCACACCAGGCTCACTATGAGGAAGTAGAAAATCAACTGGTCCCCCAAAAGGAGATATGGCGAATAGATGGTTTGTTCCTCTGGATGAACTTATCATGATCCAATGGCTGTCATCACTGAAACTTATGTCCTGTATAACCTGAAATAAGAAAGGGGTAAAGAGTGACCAAATAGTAACAGAAAGACGGGAAAAAAAGGAAATTCAGGCCTTACCGCATTAGTAACACCACGTTGCAATCTATAGAGATGTATGTAGGATGGACCAGAATCAGATGTAAAGGAATTTTCAGTAAGTGCAGGCATTATTTGGAAAACATTAATATTGTGGCCCTGAACTGATGCCGTGACAAGGAGTGTCCCACTAGGATCAAAGCATAATGATGAGATCGGACTCTTATGTGCTCTGAATTGCGCAATAGGAGATTTACTGACTACATCTCTCACAATAACCTGGTAAAACACATCATGTTAAAAATGAAACATCATCTATTCCAACTAAATTAAATGATGGGAAATCCCTTTTCCAGTCTACCAATAATCTGTTATCAAGTTAAATAAGGGAAACTATGTGCATACAGAAATATGGTATAAAGAGCTGTACAAAACAATACGGCAATGGTATAATGGAGACATGACCTAAGACGCCGTGGAATGAACCCAGCCCCTCATATTATTTTCCAACAAATAGAATAAACCCAAGAAGCATAATTTGCAAAGTATCAGGTCATGGAAAGAATTGTAAAAAATAATAGTAATTAAAAAAAAATGATAAAAAAGGGGAGGAAAGAGCACAATCATGAGAAAGGTACGCACAGTGGGGTGGAGAAAATGAACACGGCGAAGAAAAACCCTAAAAAATAATTGTCCTTACCATTCCAACATTCTCTGCATCAGGCAAATGATCATTGGTAGTTCCACTAGGCTTCCAGCCAAGATTACCATTTTGGGAAGAATTGTGGCCATCTGGCACGAGCTCAGAGTAGTACCTAGAGAGCTTCTTGTATCCCATATCCCCAAGAGTGACAATACCAGCAGCAAGTTGCTTGCTCGATTCTTTTGCGTAGTGAGCAACCAAGCTCCCATTTGATGCCGAAGTAGGAAAACTAGCAGAAGGGGTGAGATGTTGGGGATTAACACGCCCAGAATTGGAAACGGCCACTGGACTTCCGCTATAGGCCAACCATCTGGTACCCACTGCTAGAGGTCCATAGCCCATTCCTCCAAATGCAGAACTTCCAGTGACTATAGGATTTGTTAATATGGTATACTCCTTTTCTAGAGTTGCAGCATCAAGGCAGTGTATCTGTTGATGAAACAAGAACATTAAAATCAACTCCAAGTGGGAAAAGAAAAATGGAGAATCAAAACCATAAAAGGCTTTGGTGGTGCTGGCTCATAGCTTAAAGATTTCTTTTGTACCTTTCGTTTTTAAGCAAGAAAGTAGTTTGGTTGGATAAGGATTGAACAAGACTGTACCTTTCGTTTTTAAGCAAGAACGTAGTCAGGTTGGATAAGGATTGAACAAGACTGATTCACTACTTTGGTCGAGACAGTCATTGTAAGGTAATGTTGATATTTTGTTTATTTCTTAGTTTTCCCTCTTAACCTCAATATGTTTAGCTAGTTTATTTCACCTATGTTGCTTTTTAACCTTAACACATTAAGGAAAACCGCCAGCAAGCAAAGAAGGCAAAGGCTTCCCAACTTATCTATAGCTTTTAGGACTCTAAAAACGTAGATGCAAATGATAAGAAAAGATGTTCTAGAAATTTAGATGACCAAGTTGCCTCAGATATGAATGAGTGGCGTAGATATTCTGTTTTGGTTTCATATAGCCGACCCCAAATTCTAGTGATTACGGCTTAGTGGTGGTAGTGGTGGTGGCTGTGCGCATGTTGTGCACCACAACCACTACAACTTGGAGAAGTTAAAAAAATATAAAAAAAAGCGATAGTTTAACAAGTTGTAAGAAACATACCTGAGCTGCTTGTGCAATAGCAACAACTCGAGTGCTGCACCGAACAGAATAAATTGCTGACCTGAACTTCAGTACATGCAAATAAGACTGAGACCTCAAGGAATAAAACCAGACAACAGTAGGCATAAAACCACCATTCAATGGAACATTGCAATTTTGGGTTATCCTATTAGGAGTGGCTATTGAACCAGAAGCATTGCCACTTCCAGAAAGGGATGCATCAGCACAAACAGCCAGCAGAGGACGATGCTCTGCAAATTTATCCTCAATTTTCTTTGATGTTATTGGTTTAGGTAGCACTTGCACATATGAGACAGCACCATCATGCTGAGAAACAAGGCTACGAACATTATCAGCTTCTTCGACATCCCAGACCTGGAAACCAGATCGGTATGCCAGCAGGAGAACTTGCCGGGTGGTGCCTCCATCACATTCTAGCTTGTCAAACCCAGCCCAGAGTACCTTAATTTGTGAAATTTTAAAATATAAAATGAATCATCTCCCCATCTATAAATAAAATACATGAATTTTATAACATTTAAGATTTCAAGAACTCTCTTTCAATTAGAAAAGCATATAGAGGAACATTTTAAGCTCTATCCAGAAAACTCAAGTGATGAGCATAAAAAAATATGCTTATGATCGATTTTTTTTCAAATATATGAGGGAGCATCCACAAAACATTGTGTACGAGATCTTGTCGAACACATGTATGCAACCATTTTTAAACTTTCAAACTTCGTAGTAGAGGGCGTTTGAGGACCAAAACTCAATCACACATGAACAAAAAGGTGGTGGTGTCCCAAATTTTATATGATTCAGATCAGTGTAAACCACACAAGAATGCAGCACCATTTATGCTTAATGATAGAAAAACAATTCCAGATCAAGAATCAAGCTAGCAAAATGTGCGAGACATAAGTACTAACAAGGTGTGCCATAACTAGAAGAGAGGTTACAAATTATTCAAATGGTCACATGGTAGAGACAATGTCCATCAAACAAAAGAATAAATGGGAAAAAACAAAGTACCAGTTCATTTTTGCGTGTATGTCATACGGCCCAAGACAAAAAAATTGCGCAAAGTGTACATGATGGGGGTAATACATGATATGGTAAAGATACATAGTTATGAACTCAAAATAACCAATTAACAGCAAACATATCCATGATGTTCCGGCAGAAAATCTAAAACGAACTGTTTAGCTCTTTATATTTGTCGGATTGTCAAAAGAAGAAAACAATAACAATGTCGACACTTGAATCAAATAGTTAATCCTATCAAGTAGACTCCAATGCCAACATTTTCAAAGAATTTTTGGTCCTAGGAAGTCCACTGCAATGCGTGTGCATAAGAAAGCAAACAACATATAGGGCAAACACATGGGGAATTTCTAACAACATTATAAACTAGCTCCTGAACAAGCACTATGAGACCCAAGATGGCAAACATGTAACAGAACACGTGCAAATAATCATGTATCAAGGAAATTAGCACGTCAAATTTCCTCAAAATACAGAATTCTCGTCGTTCACTACAAGTTAAATGTCGAAACCACTGCATGAATACAATTAAAAACTTGCATGTATAACATTCTTAAGGCAAAAAAAAATGCAAAGTACACATTCTTGGCATATACTCGAATTCTAACAATTGGAACTGTATATTAAGAATTAGTTTGGGAATGTTGTTACTTTTTAAAATCCGTTTTTAAAATCTACTTTTTAAAGTTGAATCTAAAAGCGGATATAAACCTAGTGTTTGGTAAATAAATTTTAAAAATTGCTTTGATAAATAGTAAAGTGGTGCTTTTTATTATAATAAAAAGACAAAAGTAGGTTTATCTGAGAATGTAATAAATATAATTGAGGTTAAATGGTAATTAATGAAAGAAAAAGTAGAAGCAACTTTTCAAAGCACCCTAAGGCTGCTTCCAAAAGCACCCCTAAAAAAACATAAGCAGATTATTAAAAGCAGGTGCTTTAAAGTTTACCAAATACCCCAGGCTACAATTTCCTAGAAAAAAAAAACAGAAAAAAGCAACAAAAAGCAATCCCAAACTAGACCTAAGTCTAGACAGTGATCGCCAATCATTTTCAGCTGGGATCCAGACCCTTCCTGGCAGTAAACAAAATCTAAATTCTCAAAATTGAAAATTTCAAATCCAATAATGTACGCAAGGCAACTACTAACCCAAAAAGATCACATGTATAATTTGGTCACTCTCCAATGCAAACACTTGCAAATAACATTAATGAACTCAAAGATTAGCATACTAAGCTCAAAGATTAGCATGCCAATATTAATGAACTCATTCAAGATTAAATACCAATAACATTAATTACCGGTAGGGGTGGCAACAAGCAGGGCTAATTGCAAGTATCTTAAGCTTGACTTGATAATTACTCGGTCCGAACTCAGCTCGTGAACTAAACGAGTACGGCACGAGTACGTTAGCATACTCGATTTGAATTTCGAGTCAAACTCGAGTAGTGATCTACTTGACTCGTTAGCTAGCGAGTAGCTCGAATAATATGTATGTAGATATGCATAAATGGATATATATGTGCGTGCATGTGAGCGCGTGCTTGCTTGTGCACGTGTGTGCACAAGTTAAAAAAAAATATTTTTCATCTCATAACACCAGTAAGATTTGATTCTTAATTATTTGATAACATAAAAAAGTACTTTATCCTAAGTAATAAATTTTATTATTACAATATAATATGTAGAATATAGTTAAAAATAATTTATCGAGTATTTATTGAGTCTAGTCAAGTATTTGATTCTTTTTATTGAGTCGATTTCGAGCACAAAAATGATACCCGAATCGATTAGAGCAATACCCGGTTACATAAATACTTTGCTCCACTCGATTTATACTCGATTAAATCAATACTCAGCTCGACTTGACTCGTACGATCAAACTCAATTAGAGCAATACTTGGCTCGACTCGAATCGTTTCCACCTCTAATTAACCCATGCAATAACTATCCTCTTAATCATACACAATTGCCTTCATATATACCCAAAAATGAAATTAAATAACATTTCCAAAAACGTAAAAAAGAAAAACACCTGATCATTGCTGCCATCATTGTCCCTGTCGACAATGGCTGAGGCTGCCGACCTAACTGTCGAAGCGACGGTCGAGGCTCCAGACGAGACTACACGTAAGTAACTCGAGAAGGCCCGAAACGCACCGTTGGTTCGACCCTGCGGTTTCTGGCCATCATTCCTCATACCCAGCTGAAAAAAACTCCACAAAACCAAATCCGAGACCCAAAACTCTCAAATTCTCAAAAAAAAATTTTACACTGATCATAACCACCTCAAGCTGAAGAATTTGTTTTTAAAAACAAAAAGAAAACAAAACAAACCACTGAAATGATGGGGATAGAAACAGCGGTTATTACTCAAAGCTAAGCTATTTACATAAAATCCAAAACACCAAAAGCCCCAATATACCAGCTCCCAAATCAGAACAAAAGAGGTTAAAGTATTTGCTTTATTTATTTATTTTTTGGTACAAAAAATGCCCAATTTCTTTGAAAAACAAACAACTTCACAAAAAATAAAATAAAATAACCCCAATCAGAACAAAAATGTTTCAATTACTTATTTCAATTTTTGGGTATATTTAAAACACGTCCAATTTCAACACAAACAAAACCAAAAAAACCCAAAAGAACAAAAACCCTAATCCTAATTTTCCTATATGTAAAACCTAATTTCGAAAAAAAAAATTAAAAACTATATACACAATTGAATCAAAGAATTAACAATTTGCGGATACAAATTGGTGGTTTTACGGTTTAGGGTTTATTGATTATGTTGACGAGTCGAAAGAAAGAAATTGGAAAGGGTGGAATTAGGAAATGAGATAACGAAAGGGAAAACGAAATTATATAATAAATAATAGTTAATAATTAATAATAAATTATGATGAGAACATGAGAAATAGATTATATATAGGTATATATATATATGTATATGTACACGAGTTTGCGTGTGTTTCTCTTTCCCTCTCTAAGAAAAACCCTCCCGCACGTCTTCTTCTTCATCGTCGGTCAAATACTTTTCTCTCTCTGAAAATAGTTTTTTTTTTTTTTGTTTTCTAGGCGGTGAAGGTCAATTTTTAAATACTTTTTGGGTTCAATTCGAATTATCTAATATTTGGAAAAATTAATTTCATGCATGCGTCAAAATAACTCACGCATGTGGATGTATTTATTAATTAATGGGAGCTTTAAATTTTGTTCCAAATTAATAAATTCATGCATGTACAAAACTCTCTCTGACATAAATATTTTATTCAAAATAATAATTTTTGTTTAAAAAGGTTTTCGCTTTCAAAAAAATTTATTTTTAAAAAATTATCGTGAATTGAAATCTTGTAAACAATTATTTAACCACTTTGATTATTATCTTAATAAATTATTTATAATACTATTAAAAATAATTTATAGTATTTTTTTATACATATATTTTGCCCCCAAATAAATTTGTAATTTTTTTTCCGACTATCTCTTGTAGAGAAAACTCTCTCGCTCTTTGATCCGTCAAATATTTTTCTCTTCTTGATATTATGTTTTCTGTTTTTAAAAATCCAATTTTTTAGTTTAAAAGCTATTATCAAACAAATCCTCAACTAATTTTTTTAATTTTAGGGTAATATTCATATAATGGGATATTGCGAAAATTAAATGCGTACATGCACCAAAAATTCGTGCGTGTGGTTATAATTGATGGGAGGTATGGATTTTAATAATTAATTCATGCATGTCAATAATTTATTATATTTCCCGAGGCTACGGATAATTGGAACAATATATTTGGAAAAATTAGTCTGTATTGTTATTTGTATACTTGCAAAAAGACAAACAAATTATATATATGTGCAATATAGTATTTTGTTATAATTTGCACGTTGATT
Source organism: Embelia ribes (assembly GCA_001753735.1). Taxonomy (NCBI): domain Eukaryota; kingdom Viridiplantae; phylum Streptophyta; class Magnoliopsida; order Ericales; family Primulaceae; genus Embelia; species Embelia ribes. The sequence goes on along the minus strand of MKEJ01072004.1, from coordinate 5,785 downwards.
TTCTCCATAGAAATAAACCAACGCATAAATTTTATTTACATAGTTAGTTATGCAGTTTTAATATATGATATTAATAGATCACTTATTGGCTTTTCTATTATATTTTTTCTAGACTATCGACGGATAGAGCTCCAATACTCAAAGTCTTTGGATTGAACACTTTGACTTATTTGGTTGCTAAAAAAATATTAAACTCTTTTTGTACTTTTATTTTCAAGTAAAATTATATCTGTAATATTTTTATTTTTGGGACAAAAAATATATATTTTATACTTATTTATGAGATATATATATATATATATATATATATATATATCTTCTATTTTATACTATTACTAATTATTTTTGCTACTTACAATATAAGCAGTGCACTTTCGATTTTCAAGAAACACATCTGTATTGCTTTTACGTCTACTTAAAATTATATATTTTAGCCTCCATAAAAAGAATAGTATTTGACAAAACAAACTTGATATATCCTATATATTATATACAATAAATAAAAATATGTATATAATTTTGATTTTGCACAAAGTAATACTCCAAATGAATGTCATGTGTACAATCTTAATTGTTAATAAATAGATAAGTAATTTAGTAGCAAATGGAGAGATATATATATACATGTGAAAAGAAAAACATAAACTTTACACATTATTCAATTAATTTTTTAAATAAAAATATAAAAGTCATTACGATGATTAAGAGCATGTCATTTAGTGTTTGGACTCAAAATACCAAAATTTTGTATGCCAAAATGAATGTGTGTTGTGTGTGTGCATATATATATATATATATATATATATATTATTTATAGAAGTATTTAATGGCTTGCTGTTATAAAGCCTTTTCAAAGCCTTCAATAACCTGTGATTTTATTATTTTTTTATTTATTGACAATGTAATTCCTCAAAGTAGCGTTGAGTTGGCAGCCTTTTTTGCCATTAGATATATATTGTTTCACATTTCTTTATCTAAATTAATATAATTTTGCACAAATTATATTAATATAGCTCAATTACATTCTTTTATGACCCAAATCATATCCTATATAATAAAAAGTAGACTCTCCACGTAATGTAATTTTGTGCTAAGTGCCACTTAAAATCGTGATACGTGTAAATTTCTAATTAATAGATAAATTGAATGTATGAATAAATATTGATTTTGAACTTTGTTCCCCTCATTTCAATCAACTTTAATACTGGGTGTTGGACAGTGATGTATTCGCCAAAGAAACTTTAAAAATTCCATGCGATTAAAAAATTAATGCCAACAAAAATGTAACCACTTTAAAATCTACCTATTTCTTCGTGTATAATTAGAAAACTCATCATGTACCAAAAAAATTAGGAAAATCCATGCATTTTAGATTCAGATGGACTTAGGTGCTTTGTAAACATTAAAAGGGGAATTACAAAATAAATGTAAGTGTTATTTGCCCATTTCATATTTTTCTAGTTATCTCTTTTTTTTTTCTTGACTATAATGGAGTACTTTAACAAAATCCAAACTAGAAATAATACCAAGACAACCTTGAATATTGTTGGAAAATCTTATGGCTTCCATGTGAATTTATAAGATTAAAGCTTATTAAAGTAACTAACTTTGAGCTATTTTTTATGTAGTGTGCACATAATATTTTTTTCATTCTTCGGTATGTTTGAAAGCTCTTGTCATGAGTTTCAAGACGGTATATTCATATGTCCAAAATGACAAACAGTATGAATGAAAATTAGTTTCAAAATGAGGTGTTTAAATGAGATTAAAAGTAGGGTGTTTAAATTATGTGAGAATTTTCTCACATCGATCAATTGAAGGTTTCTTATATTGATAAATATAATAACATGTGTTGCTAGAAGTCTAATCTAGTGTGATACATGTACATGGAGGTAAAAACACCACATACGTGTGCGCATCATCTGTCCGGCCAGGCAAGGCTCGGGTCGGGTCGGGGCTTGGTAGCTAGTTCTGCATGATGCGTTAGACACATCCTTATCCTTATCCGGGATTGGATCAGGATCAGGGTCAGAGTCCGAGATCCAAGCTTGGTTGGGTGCGCATGTGTAGTTCGGACTAAGTATTTTAATTAAATAGTTTCAGAAGTCGCAAGAAAGTCCAGTTATCCCTTGAATTCTCTGAGTGTCTTCAATGCTATAACTTCCTTACTCCTGAGGTTACAAATCAGCCATTATGTCACATTAATGGTGACTTTATAGATGAAGTAACACCCTCCTTTGCATGGCTATTAAAAAGGTTGTTCTTCAGCCATTTTTATTCATTCTGGAAAAACTCACATCACTTCACCTTTTGCACACAATCACAGTCATATAGTCAGAGAAGGTATCACACCACAAAGGCTTGACCAAATGCCCAGATTGCAGCTTCCATCAGGGCTTAGTAAGCAGACGTTGTACCTTGGGAATCTATTCAAGTCAAAAGCCACTCGGGTGGCAGGTAAATTGGATTTAAGGAGACACGGTTAAACTGTGGTCTCGTCTGGTATATAATGTTTATTTAAATTCCAGTATTTCATGTTTAATAGCATTGTAAAGAAAAATAATATATATATATATATATTTCAATTTATTATTTCCAATATATTAAATTGTTGTTATTCAGAAATTCTTTTAACAATAGTGCTAACAGCTAGAACTGTCTAATGATATTCTTGTGTACTTGGCTTTGATCTCTCTTCTTGCACATTATGATCTTTTTAAGATTAGTTATAACACGCAAAAGAAAAAATAGAAAATTAATGAGCTTATTTTCCAATCTATGAATGAAGAAAAGAGACTCAAGAAAGAAAAGATAGACAGTGTTCACTTGGTAATTACTTCTCATTATAATACATCTAATAAGAAAAGGAAGTTGAATAATAAAGGTAAAAAAGTTGCGGATGTTGGGCCTTCACAGCATAATGTGCAAAAGAAATAGGACATCATTTGTTACTTTTGCAAAAAAAGAGGTCACATAAGGCCGAATTGTGCCAAATATGCTAAATGGCTCGTCAAAAAGGGTAAGTTTCTCAACTTTGTTTATTCTGAAGTTAATTTGGCTTTAATACTTGTTAATACTTGGTAGATAGATATGGGTGCAACTATTCACATAAGTATTTTCTTACAGAGTATTCTAAAGAGTTGAGTGTCAACGGATTCTGAAAGATTCGTCTATGTGGGAAATGGAAATAAAGCTCATGTTGAGACAATTGGCTTATTTAGATTGCAATTAGAGCATGGTTTTTATTTGGATTTAGATGAGGCTTATTTTGTACCGTCAGTTCAACGGAATTTAATTTATATTTCCCGTGTGGAAAAATCTGGTTATTCTTGTTCTTTTGGAAATAGAAAGTTTAGTCTTTTTCAATATTCAAATCTTATTTGTATCGGTTCTTTAATTAATGATCTATATAAATTAGATTTGCATGCCTCACAAGTAAATGAAACCTTGCATGTAAGTAATTATGATATGAAGCAACAATTAATTATAACAACCCGGGAGTTGTTAATATTTTAAAATATTAGAATGTACACTTGTGGATTATTTTCATTAGTAGATATTGATACCAAATATATATACATATATATTATTAAAATAATATATATGAATAATACTTATAATTAGTGACTTTAAAGCAACCACTTGTATTTTTACTTACCTACCACTTATAGACATAATATATATACAATACATATGCATACATACACACAAAAATCATGGTAAAATAGGAGAGAAGAAAGAGTAGGGGAAATTTAAGGCTATTAAGCCCAATTTTGGGCCAAAACGGAGTTCGGGAACGTATTTAGATGGCTCGAGAGCCCATATTCATCATATGCCTAAATCTTTAAGGTATATTTTGTTGTATTAAACTTATTTAAGCGATAAAGATTGATTATGTGACATTATATGAAGTTATTGAGGTTTTACAAGTGATTTTTTAAGTATTTTGAGGCTTTGGGATGATTTTATGTAAAATTTCCGAACATGACAAACTATTTTAAATTTTAAGGGATAAATATGAATTAGTGGGACACTTTGGTGAAAATGGAATGTTTTTTGATTTTTGGAATAATTTTTTATGAATTTTTGAGTATTTTATAAAAAAATAAAAATTATTTTTTCTAAATAAATATTTGAATTTGGAAAATTTGAAAATTGTTTCCACCTCTGGAAAACTAGGAAATCCCAGGGAAATTTGTTTTGAGACCATGCATGAAGTATTTTTATTTTTTTATGATTTTTGGAGAAATATTAGAATTTTTAGTATATTAAATATTTTTTGGAAAAGAAAATGTATTTTTCTAGTTTTTTATAAATTTTCAAATTCTGGATATTCATTATTTAAAATAAAAAAAAATGATGAGATTTTGGTGTTACATGCATCTTTGGGGTATTTATTGTTATTTTTGGATATTTGTAGTATTTTTGGGAATTAAAAGGTTGTTTTAATAAAAAGATAAATATTTTTGGAATTGTTTTGAACTTTATTTGGGGCTGGACATTGTGATTTTTGAGGAATATGTGGTATTATTTTAATTATGGGGTTTTAATCGTCCTTTTTGGAAACAAATTTTATTTTTGAAAAATAAATTATGAGCTGTTGTGATGGAAAATATTTGCAGCCTGAAAATATATATTTTATAGGATAAAATTAAGATTTAATAAAATATAAATTTTTGAGGATATTTGGTGTAAATAAAATAGTGTTTTGGGGTTAAAAAAAAAACAATTTCTGCATAAAATTATATGCTGGCTGACAATATTTTTCAGAATAAATTATTGAAGCATAAAGAATATTTTGATACATATTTGAGGGGATTTTATGAGTATTATACTATATTATTTAAACATAGGATTATCCACGAGTTGAGGGGAGTACATAGACAGAGAGCGTTGGTATATATGTCCCTACCATACTTCGCGACGAGGTACGAGCCAGACACTCTTATCTTATGGATGTCATTATTTTGTTATGAACAATATTGTAGTTGATTGAAAAGTAGTTACAAGTAGATATACTTGAGTAGTTGTATGATATATTACTTGTGTTTCGAGCCATGTGTCACATAACTCATATATCGTGTTATGTTATGTATTTTGCAGGTTGTGGTGAGGGTAGTTCCTCGAATCCTAGAAAAGGGGATATAAGGATGAGTGTGGTAGTTCTTCAGGTCCCGGAAGGGGCAATTCCCGGGATGGGTATGGTGTTCCCCAGTGGAGGTATTCCTGGGATGTTGGTATTGGTCCGGATCGTGCCCGCCGATTCTGTGGAGATGTGGACATATATGAGGCTGAGATTCCTCTAGCAATAGGGATGATGAAGTAAATATCATTGAGCACTTGTTTATACTTGTTGTATTTTATTTGGGCATTAGGCTATATTTGTATTATACTTATTATAGTTAGATTGCACGTTTTCCCCTGCAACTTTGGCCGATACGTATACCTAAGGATTGGTTGTACTATTTTCTTTGAGTAGCATTTAGATGGCATATTGTTTGCTTAGCTATATATTGTGCGGGTATGGGTGTGTGTGATTTTACGCTCAGCTTTTATATTGAGTATAATTTTATATTGATATTCATAGCATATTAATGTTTGACTCGTCTGTTGTTTGTTCATTTATGCGCATGTAAACTCGGTAGAGGATCCGGAGTGGCATGGTGACTAGGGAGGAGATCAGGAGATTTGGTGCCATTTGGTAAGACTAGTTAAAGCTCGAAACCGGAACAACTATCAATACTTATTTACTTTTGCAGCAGTTTGTATTATTTTGTGCTCTATG
>MKEJ01072003.1:0-13565 GCA_001753735.1 Embelia ribes | reverse complement strand
TGCGATTAATAAGGAAAACAAAGACAAATTGGTATACAATCATATTATGGGTTCAAAATCCTATTATGTTGCGTTACATATTGAGGTAATGTGCTAATGTAACTTGTGATTTTTAATTTCAAAGATAGTTTAGAGATTTTTCTGTTGATGGAAAAATTATTAATACTAAGTGTTGAACAAAAATGCAAATTATTGTGCTTTTTTCTATATATATATAATTTGGAATGCTAATAGTTTATTTCTTAATTGATTTCTATGCTATTGGGATCAAGTTGACACAACAAATGAGATAGATTATATTGAATTATACAAATTATCTCGCTACAATAAAAAATGAGTGAATGGGTTAATCAACAATGCCAACAAAATTATGTAAGTATATAAACACACACACACACACACAGATATATATATATATATTTGTATTGTTCATTTGCCCTTAATTGTCACGCACATATGTTTTAAATTATTAATCATTAATCTTTTTATCTCTTACTTTTTTATTTGCCATATATAGATGATGTTAAAGTAGCAATGGGAAGAGGCTAAGGATGTTGGTGAAGAAATTTCGATACAAGAGTTATTTTAATGGGTTTGGCCTAAGAATTTCCTACTTTGGTAAGAAGTCATAAACTACATCAAAGATTCCCAACAAGCAATATAAGAAAGAAATACAAAAATTGAAAGCGATAATTAGTCATTTGACCAAATCAAATGAGGAAAAGTTTGAGGTTAAAGAGAAAATTATTGAAGTACAAAATAAAAAAATGGAAAAGTACAAGAATCAACAATTTGAATTTATGAGAAACATCACTATGTTATATAGTCATCCGATTATTGGGAGTGTCCCAAGTATGAGATGGAAGATGAAGTGATTGTTCGTAGATGTTTATTTCTTTATATATATATATAGTTTTTTCAATTTATGTTCTTTATTCTTTCAGGTTTCTCATCTACTAGTGATGTTTTTTTTTGGGAGACCAAAAATGTTCTAATTATTGATAGTCTAGTCATTCATTAGTGTTATGAATTGATTATTGTTATTTGAATTTTTAATTATAATAATGCATATTGTTACATAATAATGCACATTGGCTACAAAATTTTATTGCCCAATATTTGATATGAATTTTTAATGCAATTATAAAAATGGTATAAATATATATTAAGCAACAAAAATAAATTTTTTCGTGTCAAATATGTTTTGTCACCCAAAAATTACGACTGGCTTCGAAAAATATTTTTGTAGCCAAAATATTAAATCATTTTTTTAATTGTAATTTGGATAAATAGCAATAATAATATTGGCAACAAAAGATAATACTTTTGGTTTCAAAACTATGTTGACACGAAAAATAACCAATTAGCGTCAATTGGCGAAACGTTGTTGAAAAATCCGCTTCAAAGAATCCGCAACAACTTAGTGACAAATTTTCTTTTGTAGCAAATACTCTTTGGCGACAAATTTTAGGCTATTGGCAACGAAAATTTTTGAAGCTAATTCTATTAAATCGTGTAGTGGTTTTAAGCACCACCGATATCAATTTCATGAAAAACTAAACAAGAACAACTATAACATTTACAAAACCTTGCATATTGTAGTTAATCTTTAGACAAGCTAATGTCATTGAAAATAATACCAGGCGACTTTCCTCGGATTCCTCCCTTGTTAAGTATGGATTCTCTTTGCATTTTACAACAATTATTTACATGGAAAGGAAACCAAAAGCAACGTCGAGAAACTAGTCACAATCTTGACAAAAAGAAATGTGTAAAACTTCTCAATCTTTCAGGCAACAAAGCTTCCAAAGTCTTCAGCGGATACCACCTTCATGCTGGACTTGTTTTTGGCCGTTAAAGTGGAATACTTGCATACGCCATAAGACCCCTTTCCTATCTTATTGCCCTCGCCTTGCGAACAAAGAGATGCAAAAACATTTTCTCACAAATGTTCACGGCCATATTTAAAATGAGTTTTCAGACATGAATTTGAGAAATTCTTTGGAACTGGCTGTTCAGACCTAAAAACTCATCTGAAAAGTTTATCAAAAGCTTGTTTGCAGAGAGAACTCGATCTTCCATTTAGTAAAATAAAAAATAAAACTATGTAACCAACTACATTTTTCTCATCCAATAAAAACCCAAATAATTTGCAGCAGAGGATGAATCTAACTATACTTTGATCCCTCTACTGCTGTAACATTTGGAAATTTATTCTTCTATGGCTATAGAATTTGGTATAATGAGGTTTCAACCAGTTCCCACTTTTACGGTTTAAAGAGAGTGCTGCTGAAAACAGGATAATAAGTTTCTATCTCGAGCTTTTCAAGGATCAGTTGGCTAGCCCATAGATAAGATGAGTGGCCCTCAACAAATTCAGTAACATCAACCTGCAAAAAGAAAAGGAAAGAACTAGAATTGAAGTTACCGAATAGATAACTACTCTAGTTACACAGTAACAAATCCTGTTGGCAAGTTGGTGCATACATTCTCGATTCCAGGAACATTAACGGGTTGAATTCCAGCTAATCCTTGACTGAGTAGACTGTTCAAATTTATCAGTTATAAGTGTGAGATACGACAAATACAAACTGAATGCATAGACCCCTAATCTTTTGGCAACAAGAGAAGACATACTAAAATAAAAATTATACACGCATACTAACTAAGAAGAGGATCCGTGGTAAAGCAAAGTAAATAAAAACGACCAAATTCGCAAAATAGCAGAGTTCGCATAATAAATATGATTGAAGAAAAAGATGATTAATGAGATCTTGATATATGCAACAGAGACCAATGGATTGTCAGTCAGAGAGACTGAAAATACCTGAATTGATGGTAATGCAAGAATAGGCAAGTTCAGATTCAAATAAATGTTGAAGACATGGAGCATAGTAATTACATAGAGGATGTGAAGAGTTGCACAAGGGCAAAACAAGATCCACTCTTGAGACTTGACAGCATATGCATAACCATATATCTAACCGAAACTAAGAATTGCATAAACTCGTACCTAGCACGGAAAGCAACTCCAAGCATCCAATCATTTGTAGAATAAGCATTCACAAATCTACCAGCGACGACCTGGAAACCGAGAAGAATTAACTTTTAAATAGCACCAGACATTTTTTTAAAAAAACAGGACAACCAAGGAAATACTTGAGTAGAATAATATTTTGATTACCTTTCTAGCTGCATCCCAATTCTCATCTTTAATTGCAATGGGTGCCCCAAGAAGAACAACTCTTTCAACTAATTCGGCTGCCAAATTTAGCCAAGCAGTACATTAGGATTATTCAAGCGAAACAAGAAGTCCATGCAAGAAGGATGTTTACCAGCAGCCAACAATTACCATTATGTCCAGTTTCAGACAGATGTTCGAGACATTTATATATCACGCGTGCTCCAAGCGAAAAACCGACGAGTGTCACAGGCCTTTAAAAAATGAGAAATCAGTAAGAGACTTGAATATAAGTACTGCTTGAGGCATTTGGTAAAAATGTGCTAGTTATGCAACAGCCTGGGCTACCTTTGGCCTTGCAATCCTTTCATTAACACCTCAGCAAGCAGCTTTCCCGCTTTATTTGATCTATGCAATACCAACAAATCAGTAGGATGGTAAGCTACACAAACCTTATTTGAATGGTAAAAAGGTAACAAAGAAACCAAACAACATGCAGTTTAACATAATAACCACAGAAACTGATACCCTGAAATCTGTCTCAGGAAAAAACTATATATTAGCATCTCAAATTTTTAACAAGGAGACAACCTTCAAAATATAACTTTTATTTATTTTTTACCTGTCATTCACATCACCCATGATATTTAATAACTACCACTTAAAAAAAAAACAACAGATTTCTCGGTTCAGTCTTTCATTAAAAACAAAAAAAATCAAATATAAATTAATAAGTAGTCATACAATTAAGATTTTGGTTTCGATAATTAGCCCGCAAATTCAGATCTCCAACAAAAATTTAGAGAGCAAATTTTTCCTAGGAAAAAAGCAAATTAGAGATTCTAAATTTGACCTTATATTAGCAAAATTTCTGCGGACTGCATGGTTTTATTGTCACCAATGGGATAAATTTGCCCGTTTCTTTCAAATATCCTACGCAAGTAACAATACTAACCTGTCCACAGCAATTGCCCATTTGCTATCAATGAAATCAGTGACCACAAGTAATGTTGCCGGCCAAGCCAATGCTGTCAAAAGCGTGCTCAATACAGTCAGCATAGCACCTTGTTTCATCAACTCCATAGCAAACCCTGCAAAGATTCAGTAATGATGTCAATTTAATAGCTTTAAGAGCAACAGAAAAGAAGCTATGCAGTAAACCAAGTCTATAATTTCAGCTACTTGAGGTAAGCCAGTCTTGGATTGCTGTGCTCACTGCTATCAAATTCTTGGACTCCCACTGCAGAGCATATCTAAAGAAGATTGCAAAATTGTAAAAACATGAGAAACATTATAATGAAATACATATCAAAAGTTTTTCTACCAGCAATGAAGGTGACCAATGGTCGTACTTTTCCAAGTTATCGTGTAGTCCTTGCCAAGGTAATATGAAATCTTCCTCTACAAAAACAAATCCAGAGACCAAGATCTCAACAGCGAGCCTCTGACAGAAGAACTTGGGATGAGATTATAGCCTTGAAATCAGATATCTTCAAATACAAAAGAAGCAATTCTCTAACAGAAGATATGGAAAATAAAAGTGTAGAGAAGCTGATGTCAGATGGTATTGAATACCGAAGAAATAAATGGACGTTTTAACAAAAATGAACAAAAAGGTGGACGTTTTGACAAAAAGAAACAAAAGAAACCTTGAGATCCAACACCCAACGCAAAGAAATTGACACTCTTTCATAAATTCTCATAACTCAACTCTAAAAAAAATAATACATGGAAGGTCATATATATAGACCTTTAAGAAAACCCAAATGGGCCTTACTCATATGGCCTACTACCACTAGTAAAATAATTAAAAGAAATAACCTAAACAATATTCACTATCTTAATTAAATAAAAAGACAATTGAAATAAAATAATCTAAAATAACTACTAATTTGCATCAGAAGAAATTTTAATTGTCCGTGCTAGCTAGCTGCTGCGGTAGGGACCAACGTATTGGATCCCAAAAAAAATGATAAGTAAAAACTGAAGGAAAATACTCACTCCTTGGTTATGGTTTTCCCCAATAGCTTTAAACTCAAATTCATCAATGCTTCCAGTTCTCCTAGCCATTTTACTCCCCGTAAGTCCAGCTCCAGCAGCTGGTTTAATGAGCTTGTTAGCACAAAAAGCCCAAAGTCATGCACACAAAAGTAAAGCGGCTTAACGGTTTTCCTCATAGCATTAACATACTTCACGTAATTATTTACCCCCAGAGAATAATTATTTACCCCCAGAGAAAGAGAAAATTCTGTCATGGAATGGCATTCCCTTCCTCATTCATCTTTCCGCAATTTTGATCTAGTAGTCAAAGTTTAACTCAGAACATAAGTGAAAGTGTGAAAATCAAATTGACTTGATTGTATTCCCCGTCTCGAAAGATAAAATTTGAACATACTATTCTTATGAGCGAGGAGAAGCAACCTGCCTTCATTGTCTTTTGTTCCTTATCATATTAGGATTCGTTATATTTTACTAAGCTGTTATCAGATGATTTATCAAGTCTTTTAATGAAAATATAGTTCCTCAGTAAGCATTATGGATTACAGCCAAAGCGTTGTTGTTTTGTGATATTTGTCCTTGATAGAAAGTATGGCTGCAAGTTTAGACCTCTCATCAGATTACATGAACTGTTTCAAATGCTACAAACATGTAAACTAACTGCAAGCGTTGAGGTTTGTTACAATTGTCAAGCCCATGGAAGAAATGAATGGATTTTCCACAGCCAAGTTGCGAAGAATAAATTCCAAAAACAAGAAATCAAATGAAAGAGAAAAAAACCACCTCCAAATGACGCAGCGACAGCTACAGAGCCTGCAACAGAGCCCGCAGCAGTTGCAACTGCAGCAAAACCACTTGCCCCGATAACAGGGATGATGGTGCCCAAAGTAGGTGCTAAAGCACCCAAACCTGCAGCAATAGCTGGAGCTGCTAATCCTGTCGCAATGAAAGAAAATAGCAATGGTCATCATACTCATTATCATATACAAAATTATCAATATTACATTAATAAATTTAATAAGAAAAAACATTTTTCAAGGCACTAAGGTCATTCACATCAGTTTATCTTAACAAATTATTCAAAATAGATTAAAACAAATGTCTTTATCTCCATTTTACAGAATCTCTATTCGTTACACTCTGCATCAGAGCATTTACATCAAATTTTCTTAACAAAATCTTTAAAATGCATAACCAAATGCAGCTATCATCATTTTATAGATTCTCTATTTATTACACTGCATTAGATTATCTATCATGTTTTCTATGACGTTAGACTATTATTTTCTTTATCTTTCACATTTCTTTATTTAAAATTTGATATATACTAATACATAATATCAGATGATAAATGTTTTTCTTCATAAAACATATTATCATACATCTAATTATTCAAATTTTAATTTATATTTATATGTATATTCATATTTTATATTATTTATATATTTGTTTATATTTAAAAATATAAAATAATAAGTTTTAAATTTGATTTATATTAAATTTATTTAAATATTCTTATTATATTTAATGTATATACTCAAAATTCTAATTTGGATTTGATAATTATTTTAAAATATAAAATTGAAATTTAGTTTGTTTTTATTACTCATTATTTTTTAAGTATCATTTTGATTTTCTAATAATAATAATGGTACTTTAATTTAAATATTAAAATTTAATTTTAATTTTTTTTTCAATTAATGTGATATTAGATGTAGAAAGTGATTTGACATGAAAAATAATATTTTCTAAATTTATTATTATTTAATTATTTATATTTTATATTTATAGTAATAACGATAAATAAAAATATAATAGTTTAATGACTATAGTAAACAATGAGAGGGTAGAGAGAGAAAATATTAATTTATATATTTAAGGACTGAATAGTGGTTACCTGGAATTGGGTAATCATATCAACCAATATTAGTCATTCTCCATTTTAGGTAATGACATGACATATCTAGGTAATCTGTTGAGGCGGCAAAAATGTGATATTACCTGATTTTCGTTGCTTACAATAGGGAAAGAACCCTTTATAAGTAATCTAATGCAAATGCTCTCGGGTTGCCTACCATGTTCTTTACAATATTAAAATAATATTAATAATACATATTAATATTAAAATAATATTAATAATACATATACTTAAAATTTACAATTATAATCAAATATTTCTTTTATGTTAATTTTTCATTGAAAATTATTAAAATTGCATATCAACATGGATCTCTTATTGAAGTATATTTTATAAGCTTTAATATGGTTTATAGCATGCAAAAATACGTTGGATGAATTTAAAGTTATAATTTTTTTTAAAAAAACAAAGGGAAAAAAGAAAGGCTAAAATGTTAATTTTGCATTAATATGTACAACCGAGGAGGATAGAGAAAAGGGACCACGAATGGGAGCATAGAGAAATTGATTTAGGTAAGGACTTTTGGTTCTATACATTTAGAGAATCATTTCAACTATTCCTCATTTTAGGTAATCATTGGGTAATCTAATGCGTGCTATAAAATAGACATTACATTCAATTTGATTACCTAATAATATAGAGAAAGAACCACTTTTAGTTAATCTGATGCAAGTGCTCTAACGAGAACATACCACCAGTTACGGCCATCAATGCGCCTCCTGTTAAAGCAGCAGCGCCTATTATACCTCCACGCTTCCACTTAGCCCAAGAACTTACAGGAGTTCTGCTCTCTTCTTCCTTTAGTTGCTCCTCTTTAGCAATAGCCATTGCTGAGCAAGCAACCATAGTTTCAATAGCTTCCTATAAATAGATAATTTATACTTATTGATTGCAAAAATTCTAAATTGCTCGTAAATATAGTCAATACATGCAAAAGTAGAAAAGAAAGTATGAGAGTATATAAAGCAAAAGATTTTACAAATTTGCAAAGTTTAGGCACGGTTCCACCTGAGCTCTTGGATATCATTCAACTGTATATTGCGATAAAATGAGATAATTTGAGACGTGATGACTACAACTGTATAGTGTTTCATACTCACATACCAAAAAAGAGAGAAGAAACTGAATAAAATAAGGAACCCAACATTTAACAGATTGAGATTGAGAAGAAACGTCAATTTGAAAAAAATGGGAAAAAGGAAGGGCAAGTAAGTTCCAAGTTCCCTCGAATTAGCTGAGTGACTTGGATGAAGATTAGAATCTTTAAAATGTTAGACGTGTCGTACCACCCTTGCCTTCCATAGCGTATTTGGAGGGGAGACCTAAAACTTGGCTGTTTTCTAATTTTGGTTGAAGCAAAAAATGTGAGACTAATATCTAGCATCTACGATTTTGTTTTAATTTTTTAGAGGGGTAAGTTTGTACTTATGATTACTATCAATGTAAAAGATACATATAAGATTACCAATAGATGCTTCTACAATCCACAATGTCAGCCATATGACTGGAAAGTTCTAGATCCAGATAGGCCATAGTTTACCTTTCTATTCATATTTCTTAAAGTTAAGCAGGAAACTAAGATGGAATCAAAACCATTCCAATTTGATAGAAGCAGTGTGTCATGCTTTATATGGAACAGCCAGTAGTTACATCCATCCAATTAAAGTCATGCAAATGTCTTTCTTCTGTAATATTCTTACTCTAGAACAAAATTGTTCAAGTACAAATCCATCATGCATACCAGATAATGGCAGCTAACTTTTTCATCTCCGCTAACATTATAATCTACTTCTGAATGGAGGGAAAATACATTAGTAATATCTTCAGCATGTTCAAATGAAATGAGTTTATAGACCCAGCCAGGATAAGGTTAAATTACAGTATCAAATTAAAGGCATGTTTGTGATGATATCTGCACGAGTTGCAGATATAACAAGACGAAAACCAAGTATATAAAACAGGAAAGCAAACCATTTTAATCCACTTGATGTCGAACCAGGTTGCGAGTAACCGCAGAGCTATGCGGTATCGAGCATCGTACCCCTTTCTTTGTTTTTTGGGTTTTTTGTCGCCCTCAGGCATGTCAGCAAGGCACGCAGAAAGAAGTTCATATAGAACTGTTAATTTCCTTTGGTAACTAAGCATCCTTATCTCCTCCGAGGGCTTCTCATCGATATGGCTATCAGGCCCATTCATTGCCTGTTCAACAGTAATCATGTCATGAGGAGTTTCTTGTCTGGGATCAACACTTGCACTTGCCACTTCCTCATTTGATTGCTTCTCAGAAGAAAATTTGTTGCGACACTCGTGTTCATACTCGCGGAGCTTTTCTATCTTAGACTCAATATCAGAACGAGTTGTTTCCATGCTTTTTGCCATGGCATCAATACCGTTTGACAGCGCGAGTTCCTTATCCCTTGTTTCTAAGGAGGCATCACTGTTTTCTTCCGATAGTAATCTCAAGTACTGAAAGATGAACAATAATGGCTCAAAACAAATAGGAGCCAAATTTAAAACTACAGGAGAGCAGGGGTATCTGTATTTCTCTATTTTTAATTTTAGAAACTGGAGTGAAAACTCAGCTCCAGTTCTTGATATATATATATACTGTGAGTAAAATTTTGTTTCCATCTTGTGAACATACCCAGCCTACACATGTTTTCCACATCAAGGGTGTGGGAGAAAAGAAAAGAAAACAACATTTGTAGCACGCCGTAGACTGTACTAGATATTATTTATGCAAGAGTCTAGTTTTCATATTCGTGGCATTACATAATATGTGTTCACGTTGGACTAAGTGTCATGACGATAAGTTGTCTAGGGTGAAAAAGACTTACAGCTCCAATGTGATGGTTAGCAGGAGAAAGCCCAGCAGTTTCCTCAAGCCCAGTCCATGCTATGCTATCTATTTCTAGGAACCTGTTCATGAAGGAGTAGTTGAGCGTTGTTATACACCCCCAGCCCCAAAAGTAACATTGCTTGAAACGAAAAGGAGTGAAAAGAATTCTTGGGAAGAGAAGCTAAATGCCTTATACGAGAAAATCCCAGGAAAATGCAGAGCAAAACAGTATGTGATCCAAGAGATCAACTAGAAAGTAAGGTACAAGTTCCAGATATTCCTTAAATTCCATTCCAGGAAATTCACTTCAATATCCAAACCTGTCACTAATATTCGATTTAGCATTGCACCAATAACATATTTAGGCATGCAGAAGTGCACAAATTGACACATTATAACAGAATCAGTGTAAATCCCTAAAAGAATTAAAATGTACAATACCAAAGTGTGTTGTCAAAGATTGGGTACTTTTCAGTGAAATTTCTTAAACACCCTAGTAGCAAACTTAATAGAGCACAATTTAGTGCCACAATATTTTCATTTCATTAGGGGTTTCGACGGATTCCGCTATCGGGATTTCAACTGACGTGCTTTTTCATAGGTTGTGTTATCAAAAGTTATTCATTTCATTAGGGGTTTCGATGGATTCCGCTACAGCTACACACATAACTTGTTAAAATAATCCATTTTCCCTTCTCTTGATAGATCAACAACTCAGCACACAACTTAGTATTGTGATACAATATTACATATCAACAATAAAGATGGAGAACTAATATGATTTTTCCCCTTTTCTTGCCAGGCCAACAACTAAGCACATAACTTAACGTTGTGATACTAAACTACATATCAATGATAGGATGGAGTACTCAAATTATTCTTTCCAATTCTCTTGCCATACCAACAACTCAACATATAAGTCTATGTTGAAATACTGATTAATAGGATGGAGAACAAAAATGATTTTTCCGATTCCCTGATATACAAATACTTCAAAACCCAAAAAAGATACCTAACATGATCAAAGTAATAGCAGAGTAAAGAAATCTACATCACAGTCACCATTAGACACTGCCACCCGGTTATTTGCTAGTTCTGACCCCAGATTTTAATTCCTAGACCTCAAACTCTATATAAGAAGCCGAGATGTGGGAAATAGACGAACAACAATTCCCAACTTAAGGGGGCCTCTGAACCAAAGTTCCTAAATTTATGGGATAAAATGGTATTAGATACAGTTGTAGGAGTGATCCTTGAATTTAATCTCTGAAATTGAGGATGAAGGCTCATTCAGGAACAATTGCGTGAGTAGGAGTGGCACAAGCCGAGTCGAGCCACTATCAAGATTCAAGAATATTCGAACTCGACTTGAATTAGCACTACTTGAGATCGACTTGAGTAAACATGTGTAGACTGGAGCTCTACTCAATTTTTTTTTTTTTAAATATTTATGAATAAATGTATATATTTATATATATTTATATGTAAATATAAATATTAATTTATTTATATATATAAATTTTACTAGAGTTGTTCGCGAGCCAAAACGAGTCAAGTATCTAAGTATTCGGCCTCGACTTGAATTCAAGTTTAATATAATGGCATATTTGCACTCAATTCATTTGATACTCGAGTCGAGCTCGAACTAGTCATTAAAAGACTAACTCTCTGCCACTCCTAATGCTAAGGCACTCGCTCATCAAAAATAGAATATGAGTTTCCCCAGCTTCTACACATTTCGATGATCACAAGCATTGTTTCTAGATTATTTCTGCACGCATAGCCAGAGCTACCGGTTGTTGTTTTTTAATTCGTCAAAACTAGTGTAAAAAATTTAGTATAAAATCTTTTATTTGAATTTTAGAATTTAATTTTAATGTAAATAATTTTCTTTCCATAAAATTTCAGCACCACGTAAATTTGACACATACATGCATATATATATGTGTGTGTGTGTGTGTGTGTATGTATAGACAGATAACCTAAAAACAGGACGGAGGAGGCCGGCAGAGTGGTGAATCCAGAGCTGGGGGTCGTCGGCGACAGAATCGCTGCTGCTGCTGCTGGCGCGGTCGCCGCCAGGGGCGGATCCGAGCAGGTGAATCTGATGAATCTGGGCCTGGTGCAAGGCCATCCCGAACAACGCGCCGGCGGCGTACCTCTGCGTCGGCGACAACAAAGACGACGACATTTTCAAAAACCTAAAAAAGGCTAAAGATTGAAACTATTTACTATATTAAAATTGGGGATTTGAAAGGGTTCCGGTTCAGAATTGGGATAATATTAATAGCAAAGGACTTAATAATATTTGAGGAGTTTTTTTAAAAAAAAAAAAACTTTTAATTAATAATGAGGATTTCGATCGCGTCAAAGGTGATTTTTATATTTTGGTGGCATTTTTGAACTTGACAATCAAGTTAATCCAATGTAATCAAATTCTCTTTCTTAAAATACTAGATTTTATCTTAATTTTAAAGGATTTATATTTCTTATCATCTGCATTGCACTAGATTATCTGTCACATTGTCTATTGTATAAAAATATTATTTTCATATCTTTAACTATTCTATATTTAAAATTTCACACATAATAATACAATTAATTTTGAAATATTATTTATTTAATTATATATTAATTAAAAAAATTATTATTTCTTAACTTTAAATTTATAACTTTTAATTATTTAATTTATTAATTTCTATATGAATAAAAAAATATAAATAAAATTTCTTTTAAACACAAATGAAGAAAACGAAAATAGAAATAATGTGACAAAAGAAAAATATGAATAAAAAATTTCTATAAAAATTCATTATATAAATAATAAAAATATAAATAGAATAGCTTAATAATTAAAAAAAGAAGCTATTTCTTAGCATTAAATATTAAATTTTTATAATATAAAATTTAAATTTAATTTTTAATAAATATAGTTTTAATATTAAAAATTATATTATATTATATTTATTAATTATTTATTTATTTAAATATTAAATTTATTTTTTATATACTAAAAATTTTAATTTATATGCCATTTTTAGTAGTTTTAAGCTCAATAATTATTTTTAAATATTAAATTTAAATTTTATTTATAATTAATATTTAAATATTTTAATTATTTTTAATTTTAATAAATAAAATTAGTGGAGATATAATATATTAATTTTTTAAATATCATAATAAAATAATATAATATAATAGAGAATATATTAATTTTACATATTTAAGTATGAATAATTATTTTTTAAATTTGAAGAACCACTATATAGATTATCTATTTCAGGTACTCAACCTTAGTTGGGCTTTGAATGCTTTATTTAACAATTTATGGTGAAGTTTTTCTGGGGCTGGATAATAAAATATAGACTGATGTTACACCCAGAAAATCTAATAAAAAACTTAACATTAGTACATTTCCATTATAATACCAGTACCATGACGCATATTAAAACTTAACATTAGATAGATTTTACTATATCATTTTCTTAAAATATAATATACGAAAAGGGGGATTCTTTGCAGCTAACAACAATGCTCAAAAAGGCTACTACTTGGTAGGAAAGGTAAGCTATCACCCCTCTCCTATATATTCATTTTAGGTTATTCTTGTAGTGGCAGGAGTGCACATT
>MKEJ01071996.1:0-21884 GCA_001753735.1 Embelia ribes | reverse complement strand
GTTCCAAGCCAACCTTTCCATGAGTTTAAGAAACCGAGATTAGACACGTCAACTGCCCCTATCACTCCTCCGATAGAATTTGTACCTCCTGCTCATGAACAACCTCTGGGTGCTGGTCCAAGTTCTGCCAAAAAGCGACGCAAGAAAGGAAAGAAAAATCATCTACCCATTGCACAGTATGTTTTTTCTTTTGCTAATCAAAACATAATGCTATTACTGATGCAACCAACTATTTTTATTAAGCGTTCTCTGCATTTTCTTACTTCGATTCGTAGCCTTTCGTTGGTTCCTAACTTCACAATTGCTCAAATAAGTATCTTATTTTGTCAATCTGTTCTTGTTTGAATTTTTAATTTCAAAGTATGTTAGTATGCATGTTTGGTTTTGGATTTTCTTTACCTTTTGATAGAACCCTATTTTCACAATATGGTAAATTAAGGGCTGATTTGTTGCAACTTAAAGGTTAGAAATGAAGTGACTTTGGGTCTGGACCTCGGGGTAAATAAATATTACTTATTCTTTTCAGACTTATGCTACAATAAGCAATTTAATTGATTTAATGAACACTCATTTTGTACTATTTTTATTGAAGGAATGAATAAATTTCTTTTTGTTGTGAAAATAAAAAATGTCATTAGGCCTGTTTCCCCTAATGGAGTAGTTACTTTAAGCTACCCTGTGAAAAAGGCTAGGTATTTCAAGTTGCAGGAGCTACAAGTAATCTGTCATATCCAGAATCGTTTAAGGAACATTAAGGATCCTAATATTTATACGCCACCTTCCTCGCTTAAGGAACAATCTTTGGATGTGGTGAAAGTTATGCGAAAAAGCTCCACAAGAGGGGAATGAAAAATCGTCAGCCCATTGCACAATATGTGTTATTTTATTGCATACGGAAGGAATAAACTGTTTGAAAGTTTAATTGCATATTTCTAGTTGCTTTAGTATGTAACTTCAAAATGGCACAATTTGAAATGTTGAATAAATTTGTCACGTTTAGTTTATGCTTCTATATTCTTTTCAGAGCTTCTCTTAATTCTGTGTTGGAAAGGAAACAATTCCATATCCATATCTGTGTTTTGTCTTTGTTTTCTATCCTATTATGCTGTGGAGTTTACATATGTCCTCGACTTCCCTAACAAATTCAAGATGACTCGCGGTTTTAATTTACAGGTTGCCGTATCCTGTGGTCCCGACAAGTCAAGTTCCTTGTTTGATCCCTCAGTGAGTAGCTAAGGTGTGTATATCTTCTCTCCAAGTTAACCAACCTAGTCTTTTATTCCTTCTTAGTTTTAAGTTTATTTTTACTTGTCTGAATGAATACTTTTGAGTTTTATTTGATTCATCTACTGAAATGAATTCTTGAAACATGCAGTGCAGGTATGTAGCCGAGGTGGCATCTTAGTTCAGTCCCATCTTTGTTTAGTGGCGGTATGTGTAGCTTTCAGTTTAACATCGTCGCATAGCTTTGTGGTCTTAGTTCATGAGCGTTGGACTCTTTCTCCTGAAAGCGATGGAATTGTATGCTTAGTTTTATGTTTTAATCTCCTAGTAGTTCGGGAGTTAGGAAACTTAAGGAATTGTGATAAATCTTGTGATTCTGAAACTAGTTTCCGCTAATGCATTGGCAAAAGCCCATCGTTTTCTAGGTTTGGTTTTCTTGTGATTCTGAAGTAATGTGGCGGTGGAGAATCATATACTTTTCAAGTTTGTATTTTCTTTTAGTGGTGTGCAATCGGTCAAGACCGAACCCATATGTACTAAGCCGACTGACCCAGACAGTTATTTATAGAACCAAACCGAAGCGATTTAGTCAAAGAACTATACTTTTGAACCGTTTCAAACCAAAACTATTAATAAATAAATATATATATTTAGTTAAAATTAAAATTGGTTTTTGAAATAAAACTCAACTAAAAAAAATTGAGCATCATTTTTTTAAAAATTAAAAAATAATAATTTAGATATCTAAGTTTAGGTATACAAATCACCGTATAAAAGTATGATCTGAGTACATATATATACCATCATAGGAGGGATACGAGAGAGATTGTGTGGGGGTAGTGGGTGCTAATAGACTATGTTGGAGAAGTATATATATGAGGGGTATTTTCGTAATTTTATGTTTTGGTTCGATTCAAATTGAATCATTATATATCAAATCATACTGAATCCATAACCCAAATGAATCAAATTTTTTTAAGTTTAAAAACCAAACCAAACCAAATCGTTTGATTGATTTTCAAACCGGTGGTTCGGTGTACAGAAAAAATGCCCGCCCCTATTTTCTTTTCCAGCAGTAACTTGCTGAAAAGGTTGATGATAATATTGAAACCATAAAAACTAGCTTCCACATCCGGCTGGTATTCTCCTTGTTGTTGAGACATAAAATCAGTGTTATTGGAATCGAATTGTACTAGGCAGTTTTCAAGTTCGGTTCAGACTATATTGGAGAAGTATATATATTAGGGGTATTTTTGTAATTTATATTTTGGCTCGGTTCAGTTCGATTCAAATTGAATCATTATATCTCAAATCGTACCGAACCGATAATCCTAATGAACTGATTTTTTTTAAAATTTAAAAATCAAACCAAACCTTTTGATTGATCTTAGAACCCGTGGTTCGGTGTACAGAGAAAAAATGCCCACCCCCCATTTTCTTTTCCAGCAATAACTTGCTGAAAAGGTAGATGGTAGTATTGAAACCATAAAAACTAGCTCCCACATCCAGCTAGTATTCTCCTTATTGATGAGACATAAAATCAGTATTATTGGAACCAAACTACACTAGCCATTCAATCAGGAATTGGTACTTGATATGGTTCGGCATATTTACAATATCGGATAAACAATTAAATCGTCAAATTTTAACTGAATCTATCATTTTTTTGAAAACCGATGAATCAACAATAACCGATCAATCGTGTGGTTCACAATATATATATTTTAAAAAGACCAATTTGACTTTAAATAGTTTCATAAACCCTTATTTTCAATAATCATTTTAGTCTTTTAACATAAAATTTAGGGTTTGAATGTTTCCTAAATAATATAAAGTTCGTATTAATTACCATTAGCGATGATAGCGTATTCAGAATTTTAACAAACTCAACAAATCTTGGTGATGACATTGGTACAAATTGGAATGCGTGGGGTCAGATTAAACCACAAGCGTTCAAACTATTTTGAATATATTTAGTTTTGCTTAATTAGTTGGTAATTGTTTATATTTTCCCACAATTCTAGTGTTTCGTTTTCTAAACACTCGTTAATTGATATGTTACTTTTGTTTTTCTACTCAAACGCATGATTTAATTAATAATAGAAGAGACTTCAATAAACCGCAATTCAACCGTTAAACCGGTGAACCAATTCCTTGATCGGTTCATCATCTGGGATGGTTCTGATAACACTGCAGAAAATGCTACGATCTCCTCACAAGATATGAGCCAACTTTATATCTCTAATTAAGTACACGCGATGATATTATGTATAGTTGAATGGAAGTAATTAGAATTTAATTATTCAGAGGGTGTATAGCTTGTTACAGAGCCCATTTGCTGGTGGTGCAATAGCAAGCTTTGCATTCTATCCTCTGCCACCTCATCAACTTTAGTTGATTTCATCCCATAAAGCTCAATAATCTTTCTAGCCACCTCACCTTCATCTTGGCTCTCTTCCATCAGCCTGGCTAGTTCGGCTTTCGGTAACCTCACCTTCATCCGCCCGGAACTTGGCCCTGGCCCGGGCCCTTTAGGCTCGTGATATGGAGCACGCTCGTGTCTTACCGACAGGTCGGACGATGATCCCCTCATCAACGTCAAGCGCTCTAGGCGGTTCTCCATGCTTGTGTTTATATCCGAACGCGCCCTTCTCATTGATTTCCTCTTAGGAAACATGGGCATTTCCACTAGGAAGTATATCCTGTTCTTCTTCAATTCTTCTTGTGGGGCCAATGGCCTAGCTCTTAGGCCCAATTTCTTCACTGCCTCTGATTCTAGTAACACATGACCAGGGTAACCCTTCATTATGTCCCAAGCTTCAATTGGGACCTTAAATTTAAAGGTTTCCCCATTAATCCTCATCACTTTTGCCTTGTTCCTCCCTCCTATAGTGTTTCCCATATCTCTATTTTCTCTAAGATGCAATATAGTGATAAACTTTTGGCATGTGATGGCCTTATATATATAGACAGAGGAGGTAAAAGGTTTGCTAGGAGGGGTTATAATATCTCTCATGTTTTATATATTTTAAAAAAAAACTCATTTAATGTCTGATATTCTAGTGTAAATATTTTTTAAAAGGTTTTAGCACCACCATAATAATTTTATAGCCACCTATAATAATTTATACAACTTTCAATAATTGGTTTAACTTCAATAATTGATGAACTAATTCATTTGTTTATGAGTAGTGATGTTGATAGTGAAGCAAGAAGGGTCAGTTCCAACAGTAGATGTTTCTATTTGGATGAGAGTACACATTAGATACACCAACCTTTTACTATAAGAATGTTTCTTATTCTAGAAATGTTTCATATTCTAGCTGCGGTTGTATTTTATATTCTCTTTTGTGGACATAAAACTGTAGTTATGCCAACCTTTTATTTTCTAACTTCCATTAGGAAAAAGAGTGGTTATGTGTAACGTTAATATTGGTTTAAGTATAAATCGATGTAATCATAAAAAAACAAAAAATCATTCCGCCCCATTTTAATAAGCTTCTATTCATTTTTAATCCGTCTCAATATATAATCCAATTTCTATTTTAGAAAATTAGTTGAAAAGTCACTTCACTGAAATGTTCTTATTTATTACAGTTATTTAATTACTCAATTCATTATAAGCTGTGCAAAATAGTAGCATTAATTGAGGGTATTATAGGAAAGAGAGTAAAAATAATTTTTGATTTCAACAATATTAGTTGATCTTTATTAATATTTGTGAAAAAAGATGTGAGACTATTAAAATAGGATGGAGATAGTCAAAAAATGCAAGCATATTTAGTGAATGACAAGTTTTCCTGGAAATTGTGTTCCTATAAAACACTTTGTGGGAAATGTAGAATCAAAATTTTCTCGGTTGCCGTTATAAAGTTCAAGATTTATTCTAGAAAAATGATGTATATTTATTTTTAAGCTGATTTTTTTTTTTTACCTTCACAAAGCTAGAAATTTGAACTTAGTGTGTGTAGTTTTTTTTTAATGTAAGAATAAAGCTATCTTTTTTTATTTAAAAGCCGCAAATCAATTTCTAGAATGAAGAATATTACATTTTTTCATTAAAAGTTCTAAATGGAGGAGATATCTCTTCTGCATCTTATCTCTTCATCAAGAAGGCTGGAACTAGATCTTATTCATATATCAATTCATTTGGAGATGGGAGAAAAATAAATAGTTATCAGTGACTTTTTGTTTTTTTTTTTTTCAGAATTTTCCCAACTAAAATTGTAGTATTGAAAAGAAAAAATGTGACTAGCTTCAAAATTACATGTAGTTTCCTAACCTACAGCTTTGAAGTTGATTTACGACACGTGCAATCATAAGCAGCCGTCGATGACACTTTAGGTTAATATAACCCCAATTTGGATTGTTATTTCAGTGCTGTTATTATTTTTTAATTTTCTTAAAAATGATAGCTGATATTGTTTCGTAAATCTTAAGGCACCAAATTTTTAAGTTTAGCTTATGTTATTCTAGTGGCGCTTTCAGAAGAAAACTAGGGAGAACTTTTATAACGTCCCAAAATTTACGTGTAAATTTTTTACATTGTTAAATAATATTATATGAGTTATAATATTATTCATCTGTTGTAAATATCGCATAGTAGCACTTGAAAGTGGTGGACAATTTTTTGTGATTGTAGTGTAGCCTTGGAAAATGATTAGATGTGATTAAGCGTAAATTATAGTCGTGACATTCATTTGCATTTTAACGGTATCTCACAAAACGTAACTCATTTATCTACAACGTTTGTATTTTGAGAAAAAATTAATTCGAAGTGTAGATGAGTCAAAACGAGGTTGTAAATGCCTGGGAGTGCATAGGTTGATAGAATAGCATGTCGTCGTTCAATATTTTCATGATATATCCAAAACCGTAACTCCGATTGGGACCTACAAAATATCGTTAGAAAAATAATTCAATTATTTATAACTTTTGTGTTTTAACAAAAAACTAATTTGAAGAATAGAGTGGTCAAAATAGGGCCCGAAGTCGTTTGGTCAGTTCAGTCAGCATTAGCAGTGGTCTCTACTGTTTTTTTTAGTTATTTAAATATGTTTTATACACATTTATACATACATACACATACATGAATAACGGTAGAGAGCAGTAGGGACAAAGGAATAAAAGAGAGAGAAGAGAGAGGCAGCTCAGGTTCGTGGTGCTCGGACCGTCATCCGCGGAAAATAAATATGTATTCGGACTATACATCATACGGGGATTATTTTTACGTAAGTTTCTTTACCTATATTTCTCGTTTATTTTTCTCGATTTGCGTGCCGAGTTCGTTTGTAGAAATAAGTTGATGAACGTGTTCATTACGTCTCGTGGATCATTTCCATGTATAGGTTCGATATGATCCGGAGACCTGTAGATTGGTTGTTTCGGGAGTTTCGAGGGGTTTTTGGGCGATTTTATCTAGTTTTGCTCATCGGTTAGCTTCGAGGTATATACATTTTATACTCGCCATTACATTCGCTACGTATTGGTATAAACTATATCTTCTCATTTTCTCGGGGGTGATACCTCGATTTTCATGTCAATAGTGTTTGGTGGAATAAAATCAGAAAATATTTTCCTTATGCTATGTAGATCGTTTTTGTGTATAGGATCACAGTCATTTGAGTGGCGCAATTCGGAAATTTCGAAGGCCGAAAAGTGGCGTTCATGTGGCAATAGACGAGATGTATCGTAAATTTGCAAAATGAGCATTTATACACTTTTGGGAGCCCTACGAGGTATGAAAAGATTCAAGATCTCAATATATTTTGGAATCTCCAATTGTATATTTACATGTTTGGTATGCTGTAGGTTCAGGAATGAAATATCATTTTCATGTAGGAAAATGATTCTGAGAAATGTGTGGAATGCATATAAGCTGGGATTCTTAAAATATGTATGAGAACAAATGATGGTAGCATAGTTAGTTTATGTGTATATATACCTATTCGACGTATGAGGATTTGTCATTGTGGTGCCTTTGTGTTGGAGCAGTGATCTTCGTGATGGAGACATTGATACCTTCGTCTTGAAGTCATGGCATGGCTAGTATTCATAGTATATATATATATATATCATTGTAGTAGTACGAACATACATATATATATTCATGGCGCATTCGTGGAGTTCGAGACATCCGTGGCATTCGAGACACACTAGTGGTATTCGTGGCATTCGTAGCATTCGGAGTATGTGTGGCGTATTATCGTAGTTAAATACTACTTTCGAAGTTCATACACATATACATATATATATATATATATCATGGTGTACTTATATATATGTATTCATAGCTTCCGTAATTTGTTGTGAAGTGTATTTGTGCTAGTGGTGGCGTGTCTATGGTGATTGTGATGGTGCCATGATGTATTCGTAACATTTGAGACGCACTCGTGGTATTCATGGTGCGTTGTGGCATTCGGAGCATGTGTGGCATACTATAGTAGTTGGTTACTAGTTTCATAGTTCACCTATATATATATATACATACATACATGTTATATAAACGCCCGATGGTTCTAAGTCAGGACCTAGCCGAGATGAGCGGCGATGTTGTACCAGTGATTAATAGCTCTAAGTCGGATATTCTTTGGGGTGAGCGCCTAATAGCGCTGAGTCCGGATAGATCTGGTGGCATGTGTTGCCCTTAATAGGCCCAATGGCATGTGTTGCTCCCGATAGACCGGTGGGATGTATTGCCTTCGATAGTCGAGGGTATGAGTTTCCTTCGTGATATGATATGATGTATACGTATAGGGCATGAGATGTCTTGGTCTGAGAGCCCCATTTGTGATTAGGACATGAGATGTCCTGCGCCAAGAGCCCCATTTGTGATTAGGACATGAGATGTCTTGGGCTAAGAGCCCCATTTGTGATATTGTGATATTGTGATACAGACATACGATTCTCGGGGTTTAAGGGGCTATGTGAGCTGGGGTGATTCTCGGGCCCATTTGTGAAAATATCTTAGTCCCAATGATTGTGATTTGTGATTCGAGATTTGTGATTCCTGATTCGTGATTCGAGATTGTGATTCGTAATTTGTGATTCGTGATTCGAGATTGTGATTCGGGATTTGTGATTAGTGATTCGTGATTTGTGATTGGTGATTTGTGATTAGTGATTCGTTATTAGTGATTCATGATTCGTGATTGGTAATTAGTGATTTATGATTGGGGATTAGTGATTCGTAATTCGTGATTAGTGATTGTAACTAACAATTCATGATTAGTAATTTGTGATTAGTGATTTGTAATTAGTGATTTGTGGTTAGTGATTCGTGATTAGTGAATTGTGATTCGTGATTTATTATTCGTGATCAGTGATTAGTGATTCATGATTAAGTGCATTCATAGTCGGAGGCATGAGATGTCTTCGTGATTCAATATTCGACCATATGGTGTTTGGTACCCTAAGATCTTATGGTAGTCGGTATACTTCAGTACCCGCAGTACGTTAGTATTTATTGCATTTAGATACTGCATTACTTGTGGTACATATATATAATATATATCATTATCATAATTGTATGTCTCGAGAGAACTTCTAGGTCTTGCTGCATGTTGTGAACATGCCTTAATATCACTTAGAATTATGAACATACATTGGAGATGGGAACATGGGGGGTATTAGTGCATTGCATGTACATGCATGTAGTATATACTTATAGATTTCCCTTTATCACTTGGTTTAAAATTTTACTCATACATCTTTTTCTTTGTATATGTACTCATGTGGTAATGTAGGGTCAAAGCATGGATTTGGCTCGTTTGAAGGGCAATCATTTTTCCAAGGGGAGTTGCAGTGATAGGTGAGCTGGACTCAAGATGGTAGTGTTTAGACTTTTATTTTCATTTTGTGTGAGCATGTAGTTCGATGAGATATTATATTTGCAGCAAATTGTTGCTGCCTATATCATTCATTAAGTATGTATTACTATGAGCATGTTGTGTATTAGATACTTGATTGCACTTATATGTATTATGGCAGGATGTCAGGATATGGTGTGGTTACTATTCTATTTTCTTTTCTTTCAGTTTATGTTCCTGGGTTTATGGAGATTCGGGCACGACAGCTTTATGTAGTAAGGTACCCTTTTCATAAAATCTTATTTCTATGTGTAAGTGGTTGTACGATTAGTCCATACATTTGAAGCTTAAGATTTTATGATGAATAGACATGACAAACTGCCTTCGCGTATTGTTAAGTAAATACCAACACTCTACTAAAACTGTTATATTGAATTTCCCAACATCGAAAATGAGATTACGACCAGCGACAGTCATTTGAAGAAATTTATAAGGAAACCCGACAAAGTATGACTTGGGATAAAATCTTGGATAGTGACCCCAATCATAGAGTAAGGACTACCTTGAATTTTGAGGACGAAGTTCTAATTACATATGGAGAGTTGTAACACCCCAAAATTTTAACCAAACTGACCAAGCTAAAAAATAGACAATCAATCGATTGAATGTCTATATGAGTCAACTGATACCAACTCAGACATAAAAGTTGACAAGTGTCTATTCATGTGTTTCAACCCCCAAACTTTGTAAAAATTCACATTTTTCTCTTAGAGAACATTCCATTTGCTCATTTACATCCAGTATAGAGCAAAGGATAGGAGTTTGAGAGCAATTGGCCAAACCCTTGAAGCTTTGAGTTTTCGAAGCCTTCTTAAAGACTATGCGACGAACATAAAACTTCGTAGGCCAACCACGGTGAGTAAATTGTCCTTTTTCTCCGCTAAGATTTTAATTACCTCAAGGTTTTAATAATAGATAATGGTTTAGAATGGATTAGAATCATGTAATTGTGACCAATGACCAATTTTATTGTAGATTGGCAAGAAACATCAATATGGTAAATAAAGTTGAAGAAATGGTGATGCATGTGTGAGTTTTGGGCGTCTTTTGGCTCCTTCTTGGCAAATTAGAGTTAAATCTATCATTTTAAGCCTTGAAACTTGCTTTTTTAGCTGAGACAAAATAAATCACTCGATAGTAGCCTATATCAGTCGAGTGATATTGATGGGCGGATTAAAAATCTGACTTGTATGTGTTTAATTCTCAGTTCTAAATATCTTTTGGCTCCTGAAATCTTGAGAAGTATTGGAAGCATTATGAGACCAACCTTGTACATGAACATAACGACCTCAAATGCTAGTTTCGTAAGCTAGCTCGGCTAAAGAATTACATTACCCTCAGCATGTGAAAGGTATGAAAGAGAATCTTAAAAAAATTGCCTTGCATGGGTACTTTAACCCTTCAATGACTCCCAAGACCTTAATTTAGTTAACACTCTCAAAATACCCCATGAAAACTTATGTATTTCTATGAACAAAAGAAATTTATGTCACCTCAGTTGACTGATTCTCTGTGACATATTTAGAAAATGACTCAAATGTGAATAATTTTTAGTATCGAGCCCTTTTTGACCCCTAGACAGTGGAGGACTTATATTTTTATAACAATAGTGCCCTTGCATGCATGTATACTAGTTTTTGGCAACTTTCTAAAGCGATACAAGTACGGTTAGCACATTACCTAAGTAAATTTAGGGCTCTTTGAGATTTTATGTTGTCTAAGGTAATTTTTATAAAATTAGGAACAGTAAGGGGTGATGAAAGATAACAACTCCTCATGCATACAAATCATTATAAATACTTTGATTCTATTGTATGTCATTTAAAACCCATATTACTATTGAGAATTTTGACCACAAACGAATAACCGTATAAACACTAGAAGTTATAAGTTGTTATAAATGCTATACTGGCAACAAGAAAGACAATTTTATCACTGTATGTCCTTTTATGACGTGTATTACTATTGAGAATTTGGCGATAAACAAATAATTACATAGTCTTTAGAAGGAATTAACCTCTAATAAAATGAATAACCTGACATAGGTGAAATCTAGCCACTCATAGGATTTAAGAAACGCATTCCAACCTAGACAGATTCAATAGAAAAAGACAACTATGCTTAAGAAGGACTACATTGATGGCGACTCCCTCAGATAGGCATAGATGCAAGGTGGCGGATAGATAAGTCATGTGAAATGGACCCAACCTATGTATTATTACATGTGGAAATCCAGGAGGAAAATTTTGCACTGTTAAAAAATTTCGTAAACCCAGCAAATGAACAACAATGATGGCAAACTTGATGCAGAAACTATGGGAAGTTAAATGGCAAGAACAACTATATGTGAATAAGAGACTACCGCGAATTATGAAGTGAAACCCCAATAAGACCTATTAAAGATAGTGACCTATTAGTAAGACTTGACCCGGAATAGGGACCAACGCACCCTGACATGATACTGGTAGTTGGACGTTAAGTTTGGAAGGGCAAAAGACAAGCGATGCCTTATCACGTACGAACCTTAGTGACGTTAGACTATAAGTATTGTAAACTCGCAGATCTAGATGAAGTTAGACATATACAAGTACTACATTATAGGAATCATGCATGAGTTACATTATTTGAGTATACATACGAATACTGTAAGCATTAGCATTTAGAGACGACTACACGATGCACTGTAATAAGTAATTTAACCTAGTGTGCATAATGATGTATGACGGATGAATGGAATATAGGAACGGTGAATCTGACAGACTGGCCTGAAGTATGTAAAAGCATGACGTAAGTATCTCCGAAGTCATGGTCGCATGTGTATGTAAGAATGCATCTTGGGGGAATACTGTGTGGCATTCTTGGCTAAAAGATATGGCCTTTTATGAAAAGAAGTAGCATTTTACAAATATATGACGGATATTTGGTGAAATAAAACCAGGACCATGTAAGTCATGTTTTGGACTAAAAGACAGACTTCCGTTTAAGTATCGTTCGAGTCTCTTGCCGGACTCAGGGTGTAAAGGAGCACCAATATGGAAATATTTATGCATAATGTCCAAGGGCACATGTTCTTAAGGGCAACATATTTTTCCCAATGCGTTATTCAAGGGTCCAATGCATCGAAGTCGTAATCAATGTGCATGACGTGATAAGGTGTACTCTATCGTGATGATAAACAATATGGCGTAATAGCATGACAAAATAAGATATGATGTGATGCTATGAACTATAGCGTGGCAAAGAAGGCAACAATCCGATAAGCTCCTTTTCCATCAAAAGTTTTCTTTAAAATCTTGTTAAACATTATGGTTCTTAATTATGTTTTGAATTCATATTTCAATTGATAAACAAGTTACCTTTATTCAGGAAATTCCCTAATTGTCTTCTCTATTGATATGTTTTGGAAACTAGCTGATAATAGAGTCGGTGCTCAGTACAACTATCATCCCACTGAAAAGAAGATTTGACAGTTGAAGCAAGGAGAGTAGCTTGAAGAAGTTCATGAGTATATTTGATAGAGTTAAGTCCAGGCCTGGTTAGCCATTGTGTTTTGTTTCTTTTATCTAGAGTAACAGTTGTAACTTAAGCGAGTACACCTAAGTATTTGTAATGTATTTAAGAGTATGTAGTTTTATTTGAACAAAAATTGTAGTGAATCTATGGTGTTCTTTGAAGGAATCGTGTAGATAGTTAGACTTCATATGCTATTGTGATGACATGCTGCATATAGACCATATGTCAGGTCCCACGGGATCCGAGGTATGACAAATCGAGCCTCAATCAATCATTAGACGCACCGTTAATTGATTAGGACTGAAATGAATATGAAGGAATAGGGGATAAATCTTACATTACGGTGAAGTGAATGATGATACAAACTCGAATCTGCCCTTACATCATTGATTAGAACGATCCACTGCCAAGGTTTCGGGGGTTTTGCTTCAAGCCTCTTTCTCTTTCTCTCTCAGTGTTAAAATAATTAGAAGGTGAATTGGAGAATAAATAGTTAATATTTAGCAATATAATTGTTGCAGGAGGTATATTTTAATGGGCATCACACTCACTTTTGTCGCTTGCATAAGTCTCTTTTTGGGCTTGAGCAGGCATCTCAACAATAATATGCTCAGTTGTCATCTATTCTTATTTCCGATGGTTATCGACAGTCCACATCTGACCATTCTTTATTTACTCGAGTTTTTGGTTCTTCTTTTACCGTTGTGCTTCTATACATTGATGGCATTATGGTTGCAAGCAATGATCCTGCTAGCATTGCTGCTATTAAGAAGTTTTTAGCTATTTGTTTTAGTATCAAGGACCTAGAACCGTTGAAGTATTTTTTGGGTTTGGAGGTTGCTCGTTCTCCTCCAGGTATCTTTATTTCTCAGCAGAATTATGTCTTATACATTTTATATGATGTTGGTTAGTTTGTTGCTCATCCTGCCTCATTTCCTATAGAGTAGAACTTGCGTCTTTGCCCTGATAATGGAGTTTTTTTTTTTTATCTGATCCGAGTGTTTACCATCGACTAATTTGTCATTTACTTTTTATGATTATTACGCAACCTGATATTATTTTTCGGTTAATCACCTCACTCATTTTATGCACGTTCCTCATGATATTCACTTTCAACATGTTTATCAGGTTCTTCATTATGTCAAAGGCTCCCTTGGTCATGGTTTATTTTTTGCTTCTAATAATTCCTTGGAATTGATTGCTTATACAAATTCGGATTGGGTTGTCCTACTACTTGGAGGTCCACTGCCGATTTTTCTATTATTTTGGGTATTGCTCTTGTTTCTTGGCAGTCCAAGAAATATGCCATTGTTTAACATTCGCCTACTGAGGTGGAGTATTGTGCTATGCCTTCTACTACTTGTGAGTTAGTTTGGCTAGCTGCCTTATTGAGAGATTTTTGGGTTCCTATTTCTCACCTGATTCAGCTATTTTGTGATAATAAGTTTGCAGTTCATATTGCTCATAATTCGATTTTCCACGAGCACACTAAGCATATATATAGAGATTGATTGTCATTTGGTTCGTGACAAGATGTGTATGGTTTAATTATTCCTTTGCACACTCCTGCTCATTTACAACTAGCGGATGTTTTTAGTATGCCAGTTCGTCCTGATTTTCATCAGTATTTATTTTGTAAGTTGGGCATTACGCATTTTCATGCTTCAACTTGAGAGAAAGTATTAGAATAATATTTTGATTGTACCACTTATACTATTTTATTTAGTCGGGAGTCTTATGTACAATCTTATATATATACATAAACATGTTTAATATGATTGATGGAGTTAATACAAATGTATTACCTATATTGTCTATCTTTCTTAACATATACGCACACTTTAAAATAGTTTTAGTCACCTACAAATTACTAAAATAATTTTAACCACCTTGAACAGAAAATGTCTTTAGACTTTGAGAAATGGCCAAGCCACCAAAGAAGACTTAACATGTATTCTGGTTGAGAGTCCTTGCTATTTATGAGAGAAGACCCAACACTTACTCGTTTTCCAACTACTATATATACTCACATTCATTTAATCACAATTTGTACATATATATTACATTGTTGGGAGAAGTAAGAGAAAAAGGTCTTGTCAGGTGAGTTTAACTTATATTTAACTCTATTTTTCTCACTATGTTAATTTGAAGGCAATTATCATGTTAGTTTAAACTAACTTAATTTAAAAGGCTTATTAGTTTTTCCTTACATTTTTTTAACTGCTCTTTTAGATTTGAACACACATATCAAGAAAATTATTGATAAAAATAGATGGAACAAAATACTCTTATTTAACTTGACCATCTCTCTCCTTAATAAAATTAATTAATATTGACTTTTAGCACTTCAAAAAAAAAATTACACCAACATTAAACTTTTAGCACTTGAAAAAACAATTACAGCAACATTAAACCCTTTCAGCTGGTAAATTCAAATCCATCACTAGAGGGGACTTCTCAATTTTAATCTCTTGTCCAATGCATTTTTTCATCCATGTTATTATGATATTCTATAATACTACTATTTTTACAACGAGAATTGCATTAATATATATATATATATATATAGAGAGAGAGAGAGAGAGAGAGAGAGGGAGAGAGACTTCATTCTTGGGATTTTAAAAAGTATACTTTGAATGAATCAATTTACTATATATCCGTGCATGGTAAGGCAAAATTAAAAACTTTGGGAAGTACAATAGATTTTAATAAAAGGGGTATTTTTGGTTTATCATTTTCAACCTTGACCTTGTGAAATGATCACTTAAAAAAGAAATTTTCAATTTTGCAAGAAGAACACTTAAAATAAGCGAGGGAGTATATTATAATTTTTATAATTAAAACATAGGGATGTAATACCGAGTATATGTCAATGGAACTAAGTTTACAGTAGATTTATATTACCTAATCTATTTGTGTACAAATGTAAGACCATTGCAGTTGCTCAATATTCATATACATGAATATAGATAAAGAGATAAACTTTGGATAAATAATATTTACTGTTTTTCTTAACATATATCTTCGTGCATGATGAAAGTAGGATTGTCACAATTTGTTATAATAAGTATCTTTATTTATATGTGATTATTAAAACCAAAAAAAAAAAATTGCCTTTATTTATATTATATAGATTATGAAAATGATAGGCAGTGACATTTTATTCGTTTAAAAAGAGAAGAATAGTGTAAAGATAAATTGGAGCCTTTAGTATATATATTAGTATACACTCCTTAAATCCATCTATTCTTATTACGGAAAAAAATCCTTGAGGTTCCTACATGTATTTGTGTCCAAACATTCCACATTAAACTATATTTATATGTATATCTTATCAAATTCTAGCATTTTAAATTAAATGTAAAATATAGCATTAACATATGTATTCAAATCTTGATAAGAATTTATTCGTAGAAAAATAGTATATATGTATTAGTAGTAACTTAACATTTAGAAATTAATTAACTAGGAGTAAATTCGGACGAGACGGACTATATAATATTTAGCCTACATCGATGTGAAACAATATATATCTTTTTAAATAAGTATCTTGATAGATGCAATATATTTATTTTTATAGATGTACATGTATGGTGGAAAATGAAGCATTTTATAGTGGAAAATGAACTATTTGATAATGCAACATGACTATTTTTATAACGATACATGTATAATAGAAAATGAATTGCAGCCTATAAATGTAAACTATCAAGGATCTTAAAATAAATCTTCAAAAGTATACTAAAGCAAATAGTTGAATATGAGAAAGAAAACATAATTAAAAAAAAAAAAAATCTTTTATTTTTACTTTTTGCTACATAAAAAATAAAGACATCTATTTTTCGCTACTCTCCCTTCAAAAAACTATACACATGCCCTCGTAAGAAACTTTTGGCTGTTTGCATATTTTATTAAATCTCGAATCCTCGTCTAGGTCACCGGGTTCGTTTCATGACCCAGGGAGTCCATCATTTTCCAAATCCGCGATTTGGATGAAAAATTGTAATGAATTCGCACTCTAGGATTACAGAGGGAGCGCTTGATTGCTAAATTGAAGGCTGTCAGCCCATCTAATTCCCTCCACTAAACCGCTATATATATATATAAGAATGGATCCAGGGACAAAAATTTTTACAAAAAATGTTATAAATTTTTTTGGCCATTGGATCAATCGCGATTAACGGATAGAATATATGAAAGAGAAAGTGGAGAAAGATGATACATCCTGGTTTAAAGGATTTTTTTGTAAAATCTTTTGAGCTCTAGAATTGTAAAGACAGCGCTTTATTGCTAAATTGAAGGCCCATCTAATTCCCTCCACCAACCTAGTACTTATATGAATATATTATAATCTGATTTGATAATAATAAAATCACATATTTTGAATTATACATCAACCTACCAAAGCGGCTTTTAGAACCTTATTATTTAAGACGTGAGAACCAGATTTGGTGGTCGAATGTGGGATAAAATTGCAGTGGGACAATCCTCAAGTTGAAGTAGGATTCACATAAAATTTTATAAATCCGAAAAATTTTAGAAGGATACCTTTCCATTAAAAGCTAAAATCATTTTTAAACATTTAAATTGATATGTATAATTTGTAAATAATTTTATTAATATAAATAAATATTAATATTATTTAAAAAGATAAACGCTCTCAAGGTACTCTCGAATTCAGTACTAGAATTTGGCGTTCTAGCTTCCGCTCGACGTTTTAGTGACTTAGGTAGTTATTTTATTTTTTTCTCCATCTATATAACAATATTGTCTTTTTATTCCTGAGTGTTCTGATTATCATAGCTAAGCCTCAATTTACATTGATATTTACCAATTTTGCAGTTATTGAGGTGCTTACGGGCTTTTCTCTATTTTGTCAATATGTCATCTTTGGTTGCAGTTTTTTAAGACTAATTTATTTACTTTTTTGCTTAAAAGTTAGACTATATTTGGCTGTCTAACTTTTAATCTGATATCTTTTTTGTTTTTTGACTAAAATCCTAAAAGTTTCATACAAGATGCATGAGATTTTTTTTCCTGGGATAAAAAAAGGACAATTTTTTAGCTTAAAAGTTACAACAAAACAAACTCTAGTTTGTTGCGTAAAATGTTTGGTTATTCTTCCTTCTGACGACTGCATTGTTTGGTAAATGTTTGTGTTGGAAATCAATTCGGTGTTAAGTGAAAATATTATTTCAGGTGGTATTCTCAATGTAAAAAAATAATACTAAATTTCTAAAGATACAATAAAATATTTGTCGAACTATTTACACTTAAAAATCGAAATTTTTCAAATGAAATGCACGGTAATATATGTCATATTTTGGGAATGTAACGATCACCCGGCAACATAGCGGATTCATCCATACTAGTATCGTATTTTACTCATTTGGTATTGTTATTTATTATTTATTTATAATTTGTTTTTTTTGGGACATGTAATATAAGATGTTCGCTAAACTTTAAAGTACCCACTATTTTAATAATTTGGTTTTGTTTTATGCAGATTTGTGTGTATTTTTAAAAGGTGCTCCTACTATTTATATTATTAATTACCAAAAATAATCTCAGTTATATTTACTACATTTCTTATATACCTACTT
The DNA here is from genome assembly GCA_001753735.1 of Embelia ribes. Classification (NCBI taxonomy): domain Eukaryota; kingdom Viridiplantae; phylum Streptophyta; class Magnoliopsida; order Ericales; family Primulaceae; genus Embelia; species Embelia ribes. The sequence continues at coordinate 3,676 of MKEJ01071996.1, read as the reverse complement.
TTATTTTTTTAGTAGAAAATACTATTTTATCAAATAACACAATACTAATCAAAACAACTTTTAAAATATATTTACTAAATACTACCACTTGTTTTTAATCAATTTAAAAAAAATAGCTTAGAGGCTAAGTCTTGTCACAGGTTTACGGTTGATCATCGGTTCGATTCTGGTTAAAGTCGAATGAAATTTTAAAACTCCTAAAAATCGAAATAGTTTTTTCGTAACACCAAACTCGAACCGAATAATTCCAAACTCCTAACCAAACTCAAATCATTAAAGGTAGAACCGAACAAAAAAAAAGCTTAAAACCCAATTCAAATGCTTAACACAGATTCACATAATATTTAATATGGTAAAAATAATAGCTTTAAACAATTGCTTTGACAAATTCACATAATATTTAATATGGAAAAAAAAACCACGATTCAAATGCTTAACACAGATTCAATTTTTCCTAAAAAATGAAGTCCGGTAACCGAGGTAATTGGTTCGGGCAGAATGTGGGTAGCGATAGGCAATGAGATAGCGGTTGTGAGATTGAATGGAGAAAATAAAATAGGATAGATAGATAGATAGATAGATAGGTAGATAGAAATATATAGATCGATAGATAGATGCATATGGATACTAAATAACTTATTTAGGGTTAACTAATTAAATCATATATTTTTAATTTTTAATTATTTTAATATTTTAGATTTTCAATTCATTCAGCTTTTCAAAAAACAGTCCCAAATCCAAAATTTCAAGAAACCACCGTGAATAAAAATTCAAAACCGAATATGCATTGGCTCGGTTCGAATTTTAGGTTGCCCAAACCGTTGCATCTAAAAAAACAAATCATACAAAAGATCGTGTGCTAACATCATATACAATGTGATCCCCCAGTATGGGCAGCACTCTTTGCCCAAATATCTGCTCTATTTGCGTCGTCACTGCTATATTTGGCAATGTCCCAGATACATCGAACATGATGCTGAGAAGAGGCGGTTGGGCTTTGTTGTTGAAGTTGTAATGGTACAGCTGAGTCTGTTTCGTCTAAAAACACGCGACAGGTTTAACGATTTAGCAATGGACGAAGCTCGAACGGAAGGCCAGATTGACAAATTCGCCAGAATGATCTCGTAAAACTCCATCAGGACTCGAAAGATGGTCCGCTAATATATATGTATGTAATACATAAATTACACCACGTTGATGTTGTGCTCCTGATAATTAAATTCATCCGAAAGATCGATTGTCGTCTATAAGCTATCTAAAATATAAAATATACATAAACATGGTGAGACTTCTAAAATCATATTATTTATGTCTAAGGTGTTTCTATACAAATTGCAGGACACTTGAATTTTTCTAATCGTCGAAAAGCATGATCTTCCCACTCAAATGACCTCAATTACTCCCTCTATTCTTATTCACGTGACCTTTTAGATTTATACACGCTAATTAAGAAAATGATAAGTAAAAGTAGATTGAATAAACTTCAAAGAATTAATTTATTGGGAGCATGCAAAAAGTACACTATTAGTCTATACATAACACTTTAGGAAGTAAAATTTATTTAATGAGAGGATTAATTTAGACAATTTATCTTTTTCACTAATTGAAAATAACAAATGCTCATTTATTTAAAAAAAAAATTAAATTTGTTGAAAGTTCAATTTTATATAGAGGAGTAGGACTTGGACAAAGATTGGAAACCGTGTGGAATTAAAGCATAGACAAGTCAAGGCAGTATCCAATAATTAATTGGGAAATAATTGTTTTATCCAAAAATTATCTGATTTTATTATTTACTGATGTGATAAATAAAATTTTTTAGATATGTTTAATTCAAAATATATTTCATTAATGATTGTAGTTAAGACCTCTGTGCTACATTAGCGGGAAATTGAATCTGATAAAAATTTTAATTAGGTATAAATTTTTCTTAATTAATAAGTAACCCTCAACTCATACTTTTCTCTGGTTTGTGATGGGGTCTACCATGTTCACGTCCAGTTCCTGTCACTCCTTGTGTCTTCATCAAGAAGAATATATAAAATAATTATTAACCACGTCTCTTGTTTGTTTATATATGCGTATACTTATCCGATGACTTGAACATAGACCTTTGCTTTTAAAATTCCTTCATAAAAAGCCACCAACTTTTGTCGAACTCCACACCATTTTGTTGTCTAGAAAGAAATATGTCCAGGGTTCATCTGATTTTTAAATTCTTATTCTTATTTCTAATATTTTTAGTTTCTATTGCTCATCAATTTTATTTAACTAATGGAGATGTTGGCACGGCTGCTCCTTACAGTCCCCCTTATACTCGTAAGTATCCATTTTTATCAATTAATTACTCAAATTATATCCCCCTTTTCACTTTATAGTTATATTAATGTGGATTATGGCTTGATATGAGATGTAAATGCATTTATTTTTCGAGGATAGAGATGCAAAATTAAGACTATATCACATAATGATTATTTGCTAATTTTTGTTGTTTTAATTTCATATGCAGTTTTAGTCTATGGAGATTATTTCTTCTTCCCGAGTAGAATTATTAGTATATTTGGTAAAAGAAATTAAGAAAAGGTGCCCTTTCTATAACAACCAATTCTATTTTCAAGAAATGCTTTTAGAAACTTAAGAATACCCGAAAAAATACTAATTACATATCTATTTTCACTTTCAAAAGTGACTTCTAAACTTTCTATATGCTTTTAAAATTTCTATGTGCTTTTAAAAGTAGGATTAAGAAGCAAATTTTGGAATGGAGCATAGTTGCAAAACTAGTTAAGACTTAATTTAAGCTTGTTTATATATAGATGATCAATGCTGGTTTTTTAGGTTGCAATTAACATGTCAATGATTATTTTCTTTTGTGTTAGTAATTCCTATAATCAGCTTATATATAATAAGATTTTTGGAACATGTCCTTCGTATGTGTAAGTTGAGCTATTGATCCTCAATGATTTTGGTGGTAATTGTTGTCGCAGCACAGAAAAGGGTATGAGATTTCAAAAATTCACTGAAAAAGGAAGCTCTACCCCTACAACTTAACTCATCTTTTATATATATATATTAAGATAAAACACAGGCTTCAGTCAACTATTTTTTAGTGCATAGAGATTACACGGAACACACAGGACACGTCTAACAATGGTGTGTCCTGATTTATCAAGATATGACATATTATACAAAAACTATACTAGGCGTATTATGATATATTACAACATCATTAGTAAAAATTGCATCTTTTGCTAAAACGGCTGCTATGCTATTTGTTTCATGATATAAATCGTTTATAGCCACAAAATCGAAGGTTTGAAAAAGTTGTTGGATCCACTCAAGTATAACTTGAAAAAGAGGCGAAGCCCTAAACCTACATGGTAGATTAAAACTTAACTCATCTTTTACTTTATGTAATTGTGCTGTTCACGGTATTGCATTCATTGTTACGTTGTAAAACTAATTATATTCATAATAATTCGCTAAATTTAAAACAATGTCTAGGTTGAAAGAAAAAATTCAAATGCATTTTACATATGTAGGAGGCAAACTGACTATGCACCGCGTGAATGGGTGTAAAAGTGTAATTTTTTGAAACTATCGTGATCAATTTGTACGTTTTCCTATTTTCTTTTCATATATATATATATATATATATATATTTTTTTTTCCAAAA
>MKEJ01071984.1:0-12620 GCA_001753735.1 Embelia ribes | reverse complement strand
TTACAAAAAATCTTACAAACTTTATTTGCCATTGGATCTGAACCAATCCAACGGTTAGGATATATTTTATTTTTCTACTCCCTCTCTCTATTTTTTTGTTTTGATATATCATAGTCGTTGGATCGCTTCAGATCCAACGGCCAACAAAATTTGTAAGAAATTTTGATATGTATTCTGAATTTTGATGAAAAGTTTTAGAATCTAGAAAATTCATTATTTTACAAGAAAAATAGAATTTTTTTATGGCATGTATTTCTAATATCTTTATCGTTATTTTGGGTGAATTTAGTAATTTTGGAGAAAAAAAATTAAGAAAGGATGTTCCATGATTTTTTCAAAATTAAATATGGGTTGGAAAATGATATATTTTGGAGAAAAAATATATTTTTATTTTATGGGTGATATTATTTTAATTGTTGCAATTTTATGTATATGATTGAAAAACTAATTTATACTTTTAGTAAATAATTATAAGCTATTTTATTTGGAAAATATTATCAGCCCTGGAAAAATATGCTTTATGGGAGAAAATAAAAATTTAGTATCCTATCAATTTTGAGAAATTCTGGTAGAAATTAAAATGCCATTTTAGGGAAACGAACGTCGTTTTCTACATCAACAGTACATGGGCAGAAAATATTTTCTAAGAAATTTAAGAAAGTATAAGGAGTATTTTGGATACATATTTGGACTCTTTATAGGTATTATATTACACTATTTACATATAGGATCAGCTAAGAGTTGAGAGAAGCAAGAAGATTGAGGCTCTACTCATTGGTGCCTATCATATTTTAAGTTGAGGTACGAGTCAGACACTCTTCTCTTATAAATGTCTTTACGATATTATGTACAATATTTTAACTGATTTTTAGGGTAGTTGGGTCAGTGGCAATAGTGTGGTGATAAGGTACATTACTGATTTGATGATCATGTGTTACATGGCCATATATATATGGATTTTTGTGTGATGTGTGTGTTATAAGGGGTGAGGCAAGTGGTGTTTCTCGACTCCCGGAAGTAGGACTTCGGGATGGAGTACCTCGAGAGCCAGATTGCCTCGAGAAGATATGCAATTGAACACAGTCGAGAAGCTCTTGGGCTGCATTGAGTATTTTTTGAGACAGAGACAAGATGGAATTTTGGGCGAGCCCATATTTTTCTATGGATGTGTTATTTATGTTTCTATTATGTTGAGGTGATAGGTCCTTATTAGTGTGTCCTGTAGATTGACTGATATTTTCCCCTTACGGTTGCGGTCGATATTCTTGTGGACCTTTTATCTGTTATTACTGTATTAGAATTATATTTTGTGTTGAGGTATGTGAATAGATTTGTTTTCTTATCAGGTAATTTATTGAGTATCTTATTGTGTTGACATTTATAGCATATTAGTGTCTAACTTGTCTATTTTATCCAAGCATGTACATATGGACTCTATAGAGAATCAGGAGTAGGACAGGGGATAGGGGAGAATTGGCGTCGATGATCATTTTGTGTGCATAGGATGAGCTTACCTCGAGCTACAGGGTACCATCGCATGATTATCTTATTATATCTTTTGAGATAGTTGTACTTGTATTATATGTTTGGGTTGCAAACGATGCCTTTATGATTATATTGTTGTTTCATATATGAGAATATGGTGGATGTATAGTAGTAGTAGTAGTAGTAGTAGTAGTAGTAGTAGTAGTAGTAGTAGTAGTACCACCTACACTATTTGGCAGGTTTAGTATGGTCTACGTAGATGTAGACTGGTTATGTATACTTTTGGGGAGATGCTGCCCAAAATTTTCAGGAGATTATATATATGATGTGCTTTTCTGATCGGTGGTTATTGGCTGTTTAGTTTTGTTTTGCATCATCATTATGATATTGGGTTGTAGAATTTAGCGTAGTAGTATCGTCGGATCAGCTTAGTGAATGCACAATAATTTTTTTTTTTTTAAATTCTCAGAATTTTGTGAAAAGTAGTTTAATTGTGTATTTATTTAGAGCTGATTGGAGGGTGTTATATTAACGAGGATAATGATGACGAAGAAGATGAGAACGAGGAGGACAACAATGGGAGCAAGAATGACAATGAGGATGACACATAGTCCTTTCACTTTTTATGATGATAAAAGGGGAGTGTTTTGTGAGAATGAAGATAATGATGAAGAAAATTCCTTACTTTTGTTCATCATTTCTATTTTTCAGTGTTATGTCTTTCTAGTTAGTGTGTAATAACTATTTGGATATTTATTTTATGCTTGGATGTTTAAGTTTGGTTTGATGTTTGTGGATCTTATGTTTAGTATGTTTGGATATTATGTTTGGATTATATTATATAATGGATGATTATTATGCTTATGAATAACTATCTTGTTATCATGTTTTGACTTATACCATGCTTTGGTTATCAAAATTAAGTATGGCTTTCATTTTATTATTTTGGGTTAAATGTGCTTTTATATTATTTCTTTTAGGTTAAATGTGCCCATACTATTCATGTTCAGGTTAAATGTGCCCCTACACTTGTCTTCGAGGAGTAAAAACTTTTCTAATTATCTTGAAGTGGTTTTAAAATGTGCACTCCGATTTCGTAAACTTTTTTTGAAAAGTCATACTTTTGTTCTCATTAAAATGCAAGTGTTTTAAAATCAAGTTTTCACATATACATCGAGGGGGAGCTTAATTAATTTCATTACCTTCAAAGAATGTCATTATCAAAAAGAGAGAAATTGTTGACCTAAATTATGAAATAATATTTTAAAAAATTTGATGAGACAATTATTAAAATATTTAAATTAATTAATGCTCAATTTATTGAGCTAATTTGTTTACTAAGTGTTTCATATATTTTTCATAAGTAAAGTCTCAAAATGTTATTCTCAAACAAAGTACAAAGCGGTTATCAAAGCAAAACTCAAACAGATATGAAACAGGCTTGGTGTACCAGCATACCTGTGTAGTATACCAGTAGACCTTGGTGTACAGGCAAACCAAATGAGTGTGACAGCAGTCAGAGAATCAAAAGTTGAAAGTGGCTATGGTGTATCGGTACTCCTTTAGTGTACCAGCACACTTAATTGGTGTGACAACAGTCAGAAAATCAAATTCAAACAAAGACAAACTGGTTTTCTGGTAGTCTAAGTTGGTGTACTAGTATACCCTGCAAAATTTCAATATAGCGATCATGTTTGATAAGGCTAATTTTCTCTAATTGGGCCATTAACGGTTATAAAACGACTAGTTTTTCATCAAAACTTATAAATAGGGGTTCAAATAAGAGATTTACCATCATAATTCATTGGACAATCATACCTTTATACATTCAAGCAAGAATCAAGATCACAAATCGACTTCCAATTCTTGAGCAATTTTTAAGCAAATTAAAGGCCTAATCAAAGCTCTATACTTCAAAATTTTCATTTATTAAAGTGTATTGGACCTTGTAATAATGTAATCCATTCTAAAATCTTTATACATCTTGTAAGGATATACTATTTGTAATTTTATATACTTTCATTCTTGAAAGTTGTTAGGGTTGGCTCTAAGATTTGAAGGGTATATCAAGCGAAGTGATTAACACCCATGAAGCTAATTTTATTTATTAAATATTTCGTTGGTGATAACAGAATCTCAAGCGGAAGTCTTGAGAGAATAGACGTAGGGGATCAATGTGAAAATCTACTTCGCACTTTCTTATCCCTAAACTCTAATTTACTTCATTTATTTTATTGTATTAGCTTTATTTTTATTTGAATTTCCATAGTGTTGATTTCCATAAGTGTATTGCTACACTTATTCATTTTCGTTATATCTTATATTTTGAAAAAGACTTGATCTTTTTACTAATTCTCAAAAAGAACACAATGCACCATCTTCTTGTGTTTGCCTAAGTATCAACATATATGATTTGTCATGAAATCACGGCAATGTTTGAATATTACAATTGAATTTTTTTTTTTTATTGAGAGGAATTTTGAGATTGAGGATTTGATTGGGAATTAGGTACAATTAGGTAAGAGTGGGCAAATATTTATTATTCCCGAAATCGGTACCAAAACATCATAACAAATTATCCGGACAAATGATTTGATTCGGGATTAGGATTTGAATTATTAAATTTTAGGATACCCGAATACTTTAGGATCGGGATTGGAAATTAAAAATAAATTTTTGTGTTTCCTGAATTTTTTGAAAAATTCAAATCATTTTAATTTTTAGAAATTATTTATTTAATTTTATGTGCGGGTGTCCCGAATTTTTTGAAATAATTTTGTGTCGAGATCGGGGAGTTGATTATTAAATTATCGGGTATCCCGAATTCCCTGAATATTATTTACTTAGTTTTATATATTATTTATTTAATCTTACTTATTTTAAAATTCTATGATTTTCGATTTCGGGATCGGGATTTAACCTATTTTCGATTTTAGCTTCAGTTTGGCTCCTCATTTAGTTCAATTCGGAATCAGTTCCTATTTTTTTGAGTTCATAAAATTCAGAAACTCAATTTTAGATAGAAAAATTTCTGAAACCGAACAGATACTCACTCCAACAATTACACTAAAAGGCGTGTTTAGGTTGGAATGGATAGAGTTCAAGTTTTGTATTGTATGTTTACTGCAGTTTTGTATTGTTATTGATTTGTTTTTCAAAATTATTAGTGTGATAAATTTAATAATTTATAAAAATTATTACAGTATTTTTTAAAAATTATTTAGAGATATAAAATAAAATAATATTTTTAATACAAAATTCTGTACATAATATTATTTATATTAACTATCTTCAAATAAATTTTGGAAAGCATTATCGCCATCTTAATAAATTATTTAAATTTTCACACTATTCGTTTTGAAAGAAAAAAAAAATCCACAACAGTACAAAACTATACTTTTCAGGCTGTACAGAATTTGAAATCAATTCAAACACGACTCTTGATCATATCTAACAATGCGTTTTTATTAATTTTTCACCAAAATATTATCGTGTTAAATTTAAGTAATTTATAAAAATTATGGTAGTATTTTTTAAAATTTATTTAGAGATAAAAAATAAAATAATATCTTTTGATACTATATTTTGTAAAGAATATTATATGTATAAACTACCTCCAAATAAAATTTGAAAATTATTGCGGTTATTTTTATAAATTATTTAATTTTATAACACTAATTATTTTTTAAAAAATAAATAATTTTTTTTGGTAACGGTACAAAACTGCACTGTACAAACAGTACAGAATTTGAACTCAATAAAAAAACAAGACTGTTAACGAAATTAAGACTCCTCTCTCTCTCTCTCTCTCTCTTAACCTTTCAGAAATGGTGTGAAAAAGGGGAGAAAAATGTGTCTTAAAGTCAAAAAGTGGTAGGGACTCTTTTCTTAGGAATTTAGGGCAGCATTTTAATTTTATTACATTTCTTTTTACCAAATCCTTTTTGTTTTCCTTTTTAAATTTTGATCTTTACTAATCCCTAAACAGCGCACTGTTACTGTGAGGTGTAATCTTTTATGGCTCTTTAATTTCATAGATCCATGCTTTTCAATTGTCCTTGTTAGCCTCAAAACCCTAGCTTAATCTATGTTATTGAATCAATTTCCTGGGGCAAATAACTCGTTTTGGAATTGGGTTTTCATTCTTTTGAATGAATTTTAGATTTAATTTGGTATATGTTGGACTTCTGGGGGTAGGATTACTCTTTAGTTCTCAAATTTTCCTAAAAATACCTAGCTTAATTAGCACTAAACTGTGGATCTAAGCTATTGAATCATCTTGTATGACTATAATTTCTGATTTTTAGAATTGGGTTTTACTTACTTACGTAAAATTAGGGAGTTTGAGGGTTAGTCCTGTATTTTATTTATTAAAGGACTCAATTTTAAGTATTATTGGGTTGAAACTATGGATTTATGCTACTGAATCATTTCAAGTTGGTGGGAAGACACTCATTTTTAAAATTGGGTTTTCATTCATTAGGATGGGCATTTAGAAAAAGAAAGCTAGGGTTCGTTTTCGTTTTCTACAAAGATGATCCCTCTGTTGTTTGTGGTTCTGTTTGCTGAGGGTGTGGTGGCATTTCTGTTAATGGTGAAAATTGGACCAGTTAGGGATTTGGTGATGAAAGGCTTGGATCAGGTGAAGACGGGCAAGGGCCCCGCCACCATTAAGACAATAGCTGGGACCATGTCGGTGATCCTATTATCGAATTTCTTTAGCATTGTCAAGATTCAGAACAAGGGTGCCAAACTTGGTACAATGACACCTATGGATCAGGTTCTTTGGAGAACCCATCTACTCGAGGCTTCGCTTATGGGTATAATCTCACCCTTCCAAACTTGTTTTTCCGTTCGCACTCTGGGTTAATAATCTCATATTGATGGTTTTGCCAAAAAGCCATTTTGTTATTTCTCACAATTTGGTTGATGCAAATGATTGTTTCTATTTGTAATTTTGTATTGAATCTAGTTGGATAAGTTAGATTTGATCCTGTCTAAAGCACAATGGTTAATAGGAATCATGCAGTTTTATCGTTGGGAGATGGGTTTGGTTTATGGGTTAGTTTTATACATATTACGTCCACATACACAAACAGTAGTGGGGATTATTTGTGCTATCCTGAGTTGTAAACTTGTAATTTAAAAATTCAAGCATTGTGTTAGAGTAACAGAACCATTTACAGTTCTATTATGTTTGTGGGTGGTCTTACCTTTGCTGACATGAATTCACAATGAAGATACCTTTTTTGTTACGGCTTAGACCTTTTAGTTCCGCATGAGAACCTATAGGGGTGCTTTTACGCAGGATACACAATTTAGGCTTATGTAGCCGAGTTTATTCGCTATCAAATCAAAATGAACCGTTGGCCCCTAAACATCCTTCCTGTGAGCATATAGCAAAAATAAAAAGAGAATTGAACATTTTCTTAAAGGCAATCTTGTCTACGAGTCTAGACTCCACAGGTTTGCTATAAAAACGTCTATAATTCAGTTGTTACTCACTTAAGGGTTTGAGTTATAGAAATGGCGTGGAAGTGAACATCTTTGGCTTACCCTAGCATTGTGATTCACATCAGTTTGGAAAACTCTCAAGTTTTAGGGTTGCATTTGGTTTATGAATTTCATAAAGGAGATTAAGGAACTTGGAGTTGATTGTCAGACTTTTTGACCAACAAATGGATTAATGGATAGAGGGATTTGAATGCTGCTATCTTTTTTAATCCACAATGTAAAAACTTCATTACCTAAGTATTGTACTTAGTGTACCAATGGGGGCAACAGTAATATATGCAGTACTTGGTAAACACACAATGGCTGTCATGTTTTAAGAACACAGCAAATAACAACTCAGCTTTTTCAATATTGAAGTTCAGCTCTGTTGATGGCTTGAATTTAATCTGGCAGGGTTTTGTCTATTTCTTGGGTTCTTAATCGATCGGATTCATCACTACCTTCGGAAAATAGTTGGTCTGAAAGAAACCATTGGATCTTCGAAAGGCGAATTTGAGAAGCTTGAGAAAGAAAAGCAACGGTTAAAAGAAAAGGAAGAGAAAGCTACAAAGGAACTGAAGATTTTGCAAGACGAGATGTCTAATTTAAAAGAGAATCTGAAAAAACTAAATTTGGAGTCTGAAGAGAAAAACAAACAGGCCGAAACAGCCGAGTCTCATGTTGCCGCGCTTCAGAAACAATTTGCTGATCTTCTCCTTGAATACGACCGTCTCTTAGAGGACAACCAAAATCTTCAGAGTCAAACGTTCGGGCGTCGTACTTAAGTGATTTCCTACAGTTTTTTAGAAATCGGTTTTGGACCAATTCTTGGGAAGACAATGATCAAAATCATTATTAGTTGCGGGGANNTTGTAATTTTCTCAGGTCTTGAAATTTTGCTCAGGTGTAGCTTTACATCTTGAAATTCCATCTTACATACAATTTGATTGAGAGTAATGATGAAATTTTCTTTATTTTATAGTTTTATCTCTTGTTGCTTCTGATTCTGAGAATATGATGGAGCATCAGATTGCTTTGTTAAAATCATCTCTGTGATTGAAAGCATGTTGAACATTCCCATGTGTACTTCAATGTTCTTTTGGTCCTTCCTAAAGTTCATCAGGACATTGTCTTATATTCATCTTTCTGGTTTGCGTATAGCGTTGTTACTGTAGTCCACAAAATACCCATTTATATTCCAGCTTTATCTTTACGAACTCAATAGGGAAACCAAAAGCACCTATGAACCAAACAAATAGTTCCAGCACATCGACATGATACAGCATTTCTCAAGAGAAGTTGGTAATTGAAGCCCTTGTATGCATCTTCAAATGAGACGAGTATGGGTGATGGCGACATCCGAGGTTTGATATGGAGATACATGAAAAAAAGATGTAACATTAGAGATAGGCAAACTGATCCACACGTCACCCATGAGCTGTAAATTCCTCCGTTTGGGCTTGAGCCATGTTGGGCGTACCAAACCAAGTTTTGGTGTAACTTCTGGGATACAAAAACAGAGAAAAAGCAGGCTTCTCACTGCATCTATTCGAGAGTACCTATGATATGGCTCATTTCCCTCATCTCATATTCCAGCATGATTAAAATCTCGATAATATGCTTGTATTGTGGATGACTCTTATCTTCCATAACGAAAGCATGGACCTTTCTGTTCACTTCCACAGAGCTATAGCCAGGTACCTTCTTAATCCCTGTCTCTTTCATAGCCCTCCTCACCTCAGCCACTTCACCCCACATTGTAGCCGTAGCGAAAAAATTCGATAACAATGTGTAAATTCCTGGTTCATTTGGATTCGACTTGATAATCTTCTTAGCTGCCACCTCACCAATCAAAAACCTATGGTGAATTTGACAACCTGATAAAAGAGCAACCCATACTGCAAGACCTGGTTCGTGCCCTATGCCATCTATTAGACTGCAAGCTTCTTCCAAATTTCCTGCACGAGCCAATAGATCGACCATACAAGCATAATGCTTCTCACTTGGTTGAATATGAAATTCTTTAACCATAAGATTGAACCAGTATCGACCTTCTTCTACTAGACCCGCATGACTTGAGGCGGAGAGGATAGAAGAAAAAGTAGCATGGTCTGGTTTTAATTTCTCCTCTCTCATTCGGAGGAAAAGAGATATGGCCTCCCTGCCCTGTCCATGGATCCCATAGCTAGCAATCATCGTGTTCCAACAAATCAAATCCTTGTGACTCATCCGATCGAATAAGGCTCGTGCGTTCAAAAGACACCCGCATTTTGAGTACATGTCAATCAATGAAGTACCTGTGATCCCATCAAGGTCGTATCTTCTAACTACATATCCGTGGATTGACCTTCCCAATTTAAAAAACCCAACATGGGAACAACCTAAAAGTGAGCTGACCAGCGATGCTAAATCTGGCTCAAACCCGAAACTCTGCATATCTCTCAACAAATCAAGTGCATCCACAGCAAACCCATTTTGCGCATACCCCGAAATCAAAGCACTCCACGAAATCACATTTTTGTTGTGTATGTTTTCGAAAATATGAGAAGCAAGACACAAGTTTCCTATCTTTGAGTACATATCCACGAGGCTAGTCTGAACAACTACATCAATATGAAAATTTTTCCTAATCATATACCCATGAATAGAAAGGCCAATCTTTTTATCCCCAACATCACAAGCAGCCTGAATTAGCCCTAGCATTACAATCCCATCCCCTTCCATACCTTCCTCTCTCATCTTCCTGTAAACAGTGATCACTTCAAAGGCACGACCACCCTTTGCAAGCCCGGTAACCATCGTTGTCCAACAAATAAGGTCCCTTTTCCGCATCCTATCAAAAACACTTGTAGCTTCGTCTATTTTACCACACTTGGCATACATATTCAATAGAGACGATGCAACAAATAAATCATCTCCATATCCTGATTCGAAAGCACGTACTCGAATCTCTTCCCCCGTTTCCAAATCAGATAAACTTGCACATGCCTTGATTGTTACCGTAAAAGTCGAGCTATCGGGCCTAACACCTTCCGATATCATCTGACGGTAAAGATTTACAACTTCATCCAACTGATCCTTGCGCAAATACGCTGTAATAATGGCATTCCACGCGTTAATTCTTTTGTGGGCCAATTTATCGAACACCTTGCGGGCGGATTCTATGTTACCAATTCGAGCATACGATGCTACTAATTGGGCATGAAATGTGTTGTGGTTCAGGGCCCCAGATGTGATTATCAAAGCATGGGTTTTGGCCACTGATGAAGTGTCTTTGCAGGCTGATATAACAGTTTTCAGGGTCTTTCTGCATGGGATCGGCCGCATTGGTCTCTTATACAATTTGTTAAACTTTTCTAGTTATCAAACATGACATAATTTATTAGTGAAATTGTGACACACAACTCTCTGTACTAATTCTCCTGAAATATAGGGTGTAAACTAAAACAATGACACGTATTCATATCCAAAATTTGAGAAATGTGTCTTAAATAAAAAAACTAAACGCGGGAGTTGCAAATTCGTAAATATGTTTGTGCCAAAGAAAAGATACTAGTTAAAAAAACATTCGCCGTCTGTGGGAATCGAACCCACGACCACGTGGTTAAAAGCCACGCGCTCTACCAGCTGAGCTAAGACGGCTTCTTTACGTAAATGTATCTATGCGTTATATATTGCACATTAAGTCCAACAATGATTATTCAGTTGCAGAAGGAAAATAGGATTATTCCGAAATGAAAAGGGACACTTGAAAGTCCTCTCAATGCATTAATTTCTTTTCATTGCTATGTACAGCATGTGATTTCGGGACACATTCATATAAATTAAGAACAAATTACTATTGGTATTTTTTTTTATCTAAAAATCTTAAATAAAGTTCGTTAATTGCTACTTTTAACATAACTCCTTACTAACATAGAACTCCCAAATAAGTTACAAGACTATTAATGGAGAGCCATTAATAACATGATGTTAAAAACCTTAAATAAAGTTCATTAATTGTTACTTTTACCATAACTCCTTAATAGCTATATTTAATTTAAGAAACTGTCGGTTCATATAAATATTCATCAAGCCTTTATTATAGCTTCTTCACATTCAAGCGATCTGACGAAGGTTCCTCATAAAAAATGACAAAGTAAGCTCAATTGAGATATGTAGAGCTCGGATGCTCTTACTTTCACGTTGATTATGTAACTATATTTGTTGGTGGTGGTTTGCTATGGAACTCGTATGCTACTAGATTATGTTGGAACTTCTACGCCTCTGAATATTAATTTCATTTTGGAGTTAGTTCATATGCACAATAGATGGTGGAAATTTAGTAGATTCAATAGTCCGTATTAGTTCTCTATAATACTCTACTATAATATCTAAATATTTATTTTGTTAAACACCTTTTAGATTTTATCTAGAATAATTTTTAATTCCAAAAACTTTCCAAAGTTCTCAATCTAAATATCTAATTCTAAAAATCTCCCGATTATTTTTAGCCTTACAAGTGGACATTTCATTTCTAGGCCAACTAATTATATTAAGTCATACATTACTAACAAAACAAATATCAATTAGGCCCAAAATAATTAAATGCCGAAATCAAGTTTATTTTCAACATAAATGTATCTATTTTTTAAATGCCTAAATCAAGTTAATTTTATATATTGTATATTTAGCCCAACAATGATTATTCGACTGTAAAAGGAAAATAAGATTATTCTAAAATGAAAAGGGACACTAGGAAAGCCAAAACTACGAAGGATTCAACTGTATGTAAAGTGTAAACAATAGGTTCCCTCGGAGCAATTATTCTTCTACAAGTGAATCGGGAAGGCCTCACAATGCAAGAATTTCTTTTCATTGTAACGTATAGGATGTGATTTCGGAACAAATTAATATAAATTGAAAAAAATTACTATAATAATTTTTAAATATAAAAAATACTAGTAATTTGTTTTAAAACCACAGTAATTCCAATAAATTGGAACAAAAATATCTTGGGTAAATTACACTTTGCCCCATGAGGTTTCGGAATATTTCAATTACCCTCTCAGGTAACTAAAATTACATTTCCCCCCACTCAAAATATAAGTTTGGCTTACATGAAAAAAGATCTTTTTACCTTTCATTTTATTATCTTATTTTATTAATTTTTAAGCTAATAATTGTGAAAATTAGAGAAATACTATCACATTTTAAGAAAAATATTTTTTATATGTGTAATTCTACAGTCAATTTTTTTTAAATACTTAAAAATTATAAAATAGGTGCTACATAAAGGATAATTAGGTAATTTAAGTTGTAAATTATAGCCATAATGTTGATTGCCCCCAAAACTTTGGGGGTAAAGTGCTATGATATACATACCTAATGGGAGACAATATAATTTCAGATACTACCCAAAAATCTTTTATTGAGAAGAGACTTCTTAATGGAAGTCTTTCTTTATAAATTTAGCAGTGAGCCCAAGCAGAGGACAGTGACAAAATATTGCCTAGTCAAATATTTAAGTTGTTATATAAAAGCAAAACTATTCCAATTTTTGGCAATTTAAAAAAAATAATTTTCAAAATTGAATAAAAAATAGTCAAACCTATTCCAATTAGATTTTTTCTCATTCTTTTTCCTGGTAAATATGAGGGGGT
>MKEJ01071978.1:0-14761 GCA_001753735.1 Embelia ribes | reverse complement strand
TGCATGGTCTCAAGTCTATCCCAATTTTTTTTGGCTATTTTACAAGAAGAAATTTTGTTCAATTCATTTTGAGATAAAACATATAAAAGAGAGTTCATGGCCTTGCAATTATTGGAATAGAGCTTGATTTCGATTTCATTCATAAGTTCAATATTATCAATAATAACACCATCCTTTTTGAAAAATTCGTAACCCTTTTAACAACCTTCAACTTCTCCACATTTTTGGCACGCATGAAGATTTGCATCATCTTTTTTCAATATGTGTAATTTGGTCCATCAAATAAGGAAGGTTTGGAAGTAGAGCATCCCTCTTATATAAAAGTGGGAATAGAGTTTACCATAGGTTTTTTTCTCTAAAAACAGATAAATTTTGACAAAAGTTAGAGCCTTGCTCTGATACCACTTGTTGGTCATTACGTAAACACAAGTGAGGGGGTAAATTGTCTTTTAAAAATCAATTTGCAAACTTCAAATAATAATTACACAATAAAAAAATGCAAGAAAATAAATCAATAGTAGAGAAAGAGATTGCAAATGAGTTTTATAGTAGCTCAGCTAAATATCCAACAATCCTCTGCGTTCACTATCTCAAATCTCGCTTGAGATTCCTTTAATTAGCAAGAAGAAAGGAATACAACTCGATTGGCCAATCGCTACTCTTGAAACACGTCTTCAAGAATGGAGTATACCCTTACATAATTTCAAATTTTGAAAGAAAATTACAACTTTCTCAATCAAGGCTCACTCAAATGGATATGAATACAATGAATATAATCACACTAGGAATGACCTAATACACTCAAGGATTATGGAATTGAGGAACTAGAGTGTCAATTGATCACAATTTACTCAAGGTGTAAAAGTGGGTCTTTTGAACTTGAATGATTGAATGCTTGAGGGCAAGATTATCTTGATGACTTTTGATTATAATGTGCCCCTTCGGACTTGTATTTATAGGCTATTTGGATAAATTAGCCATTTTTAACCATTAATGGATCAATTAGATAAACTTAGCTTTGATTAAATATAACTGTTATATTTAAACTGATATTGGTTGTCGACAGTCTTTCTAGCTATCGATAGTCATATAGGGAATATCAACAGTCATGATTCTTAAAACTTGTCCAAAGTCCTCCGAATGTCACTAGTCTTGTTTTGGTTGTTGGCAGTCCTTACCCAATGTTATAATTTTTTTTTATCAAGGCAAGGGATTGGATTTTGCGTCACTTTCAAGACCAATTTTGGAGCAGTCTCTGTATCAACTCAATAAACCCATTAGCTAAAAAATCTTGTGCATTAATTAAATTTTATTATCTCAAAATTGTATCATCAAGATTGATAAAAATATTTTAACATAATTTGGGTCAAAAAAATTCAATGTTTTAAAACTCAGACCGGTCATCGACTTGGTCAGGGTATTGGATCACCAGGTCAGTGGTCGGACCGATGGGTTACTAGTTGAACCACATGATCCGGTCTATATTAAAAATTTTTAAAAAATTCATGACATGTAAAATTCATACTTAAAAAAATTGTAAATAATTTTTTAAAAATAATCACAACATAAATTAACATAATTTCATAAAACTTATTTTCAAATTCAAATCATGACCATGACATGAGTACCTAATAAAACAAACAAAAAAAGACTTTCACATAACAAAATTTCACAAATAAGTTTTAAACATAAATAATACTGGTGAAGAAGTGCCCAGTGAGATATTATTGACTCTGTTTTCTTTTTCATTCGTTTTTTCTAACATTTTTTTTAATTATGCATGGTCTAGTCCGGTTCATATAAATCGATCGGGTCATCAATTTTAAGAGAAAATCAGTCGGGTCATACCGGATCACATCGGTTCATTAGCATTTCCAATCCAATATTGTGCTCGGACCAATTGGGTGACCGGTTCCCAGTTCAATTGGTCCGACAAGCTGGTTTGGTTCGTGTTTTAAACATTGACAAAATCTATTAACAAAAATTGAGGAGCACATAAACGAAAAAAATTAAAATTAAAATAAAATAAAATCAAGGCACAAGAGACTTCGGTTAAACAAATAGCAGAAGTGAAAAAACATGCAACCGTTATACAAAACAAAAGAAAATAAAACTTATAATATTAGGTCACCTCAACCTTCACCTATACTCTATTTATACAGTATGTTAGGGTTAATAAAGTAAATAGACATGACTCAAAGTTACAAAAAAAAAAATAATTTTAAACCCAAACTCGAACCAGCGTCTGCAAAAATTAATACATATCAACCCTGGGTTTATAGTTGCGCTTTCTTGAAGCCCACCAAATCCATGTAGGTGAATTAGATAATTCCCAAAATTGTACGAATTGATTTACTATAAGCTAAATAATACGTCTAAACAACTGAAACATTAATCTATTTGTAAGAAAAACAAATCAAAATTTTAAAACTAAACAACATAAAAAAGCCCTTGGCAAAACTTAGTTCCATTAGCTAAATATATTATTAGCCGATTGGCTCCAAGCCTCCAACCTATCAAAAAGAAATTGGATGTGTGAATATATCTATGTATTTTTCTTCTAATGCGAGGGAGTGTTTTAATATGTGCGTGTATGTGTGCGAGAGAAGGGGACCAAGATGGGCCCAAATACCTTTTAAATTGAGCTTCTGACATAATATTTTTTTTTTTTTACTGATGGATCGACTTAAAAATCTATTTACAATTCTAGATTAAAACAATATTTCATATCATAACCTTTAAATTTTATTAAAATCAATCCAACGATAAAAATTACTATGTGAGGGCTCAAATAATTTGAAACTCCCCTCTTCCACGTGCGTATTTCATTCTCTAACATATCTTAACCTCTGCCACATGTGGCTATTTCATTCCCTTACATATCTTAATCTCAGGGAGAAATCTTCACTTAAGAAGCTTGGAGATATGAATGGGAGAATTAGGGAGGAGGGTTGACCGGCTACATATTTTAGGATTTTACCCGACTTTTCCTTCATTTACAGTATACAAATTATAAGTAAAGAGTATTTTCGGAATGTGAAGAGGATAAAACTATTGAGGGAATTAGTAATTTTAAAATGAAGTTTGATACGATGTATTCTAACAAAACTATAGAGGAATAACGTACACGAGGCTGCAATCTCCTACAAAATTTTAAAAGACTTGCTCTATGTATCTTAGAGAATATATATTTTTTTAATGTAGTTTTAATATCCATAATAACTTTTTAACTCTTATATTAAATTTTTACAACATCCAGTCTCTCATTTTAAGATTGTGAATCTGCACATAGAAGTACTCACCGAGTAACTTTGCAGTTTTACCTCAAAATGAAGATACTCTATTTAGTGATGGAAACTGTAGATGCTAAATATCAGTTTGTATAAATATGCCATCTAAACAAAACTGCCATAGACCACCACAATCCCATGATTCAAAACGGAAAATTCTCACAAAACATAAACATTATTGTAACACGTAAGTAACATATGTAAAGGATATATTTACTTATATGTATGAAAAACTTCCAGAGAAAATATTATTATATTGTACTAGACTAGGCAAATGGGGGCTTAACCCCTCATACCGGCAAAGCAACTGCTTTGGAGATTTAAATTATAAAAATAAAACAATATGGCTGAAAATATTTTTTTAGAAGAGCCTATTAGTTAAGACCCATAATTGATTTGTCTCTCGCAATCAAAAGATTTCAGCTGCCAAAGTTAGGGAGCGCCTAAAATTTAAGAAATTACTAGATATAAGTTTTTATAAATTTAATTTGAGAAAAAACACAAAACACCCAGAAAAATATTTTAAGAAGCACCTATTAGCTAAAGTCGATTAGTTGATTTTTTTGTTTATACGCCAGAGATTTTGGATCCAAGTTCATAAAATTTTAATCAGTTATTTTTATGTTAAAATAAAAGAAAGGAATAGAAAGAAAAATTAAATTCTTAAAAAGCTTTTATATGCACCACTATTTGTATCCAACCAATTCATTCTAAAATTTATTCTTTATATTGATTCGTTTTACAAGCAAGAAAGCCTAGATAAAGGAATTTTGTTGATTTTAAAAAAGTTACACTGATTACGAAAGCTCTAACAAAAAAGACCAAAGTGGATTAATAAAAATTTCCAATTCCGTTAAAAATTACAACCATTAAATCACGATTAAATGAAAAAAAAATGAATTAATCTCGATTATATGGAATAAATTTATTTTCAAAATATAAGTTTTTCAGAGAAATATTACAAAAAATTAAATTTTCCTGTTGATATATTTAAATATTAAAGGTTATATTATTTTCATACTTCATGTATTGCTTTTGGAATAAGCTTAAATTCTTATTAGTGTACCAACCTATAGTACGAAATCCAATTAGTTTACCCAATTTTTTTTTTTTTCCGTCTAATTGATATATCAACTGCTATTTTTTCGTTCAATCAATACATTTGGACGGATTTCATTCAAAACGTGCCATCCACGTGACACTTTTGACGCGTCACATGATTAAATATATTTTTTTACAACCCCCCCTCTCTCACTTTTCCCTATCTTTTTCTCACAAAATTGGGATCAACTTGTATTATTACACAATTGGTCCTATTAATTTTATCACAAATTTATTTTAACTTTATAGTTTCAATTTTAACAACCATAATCTTTATGTTTTTGAGCAAGCGAGGAAAAATCTTTTTATGTAACTAAAATTATATCAACTGACTATCATGTCATTTAAGAAACATTTTAATTCTTATATTTTAAATTAATATCTCAAATATAACACTTTTTGTTTGTGTTTTTATCTCTCTGTTTTTATTGTGATTTTCTTTTCATGCAAAACAATAGCAAAAGTATGTTTACTTACATATTTTTGTTTATAAAAATATTCTTATAATTGTTAAGATAAGTAATAATCCCCAACTTATCAATAATTTACATAATCAATTTTTATTGTAGACGAAATATTATTTTGATTGATAATATTTATTATTAGTTTATAATTACCTTTTCTTTCTTTCTTTTTTTTTTATTTATAAAAACACAAACAAATAGTTGTAAATTGACTAAACTAGTTACAATCCTTAACTTTTTAACAAGATAAATAATTTTTTTTTTTATTTTCCCCCCTAAAATTAGGAGTCCAAATCCATAACTTTTTCAATATCTGAGTAATTTGTATTTTATCCTTCTTCTGCTGCCATCTCCATCTTCCCTCCTTTTTTTTTCCACCCTTATATATGTATGCGCATGCGAGCACACTATGTGTGTGTGTTTATATGTACAGACATTATATGTGTATATATTATGCAGATCGAGAAAGAGAGAGTGCGTGAGAGAAGGATGCGAGAAGACAACTTTGTCCGCGTAACGTGACATGTGAACGGATTCCATCCAATTTTTAGACGGAATTAGTCCAAAGTATATCGATTGAATGGAAAAATGATAGGTGGTGTACCAATTGGACGAAAAAAAAATTAATATACTAATTAAATTTTAGCTTATAAATGAATGTACTAACTGCTATTTAACTCTAAATCTAAATTATAATGTTGTCTCAACTTTTAAACTCGCAAACACCCAACAGTATAAAGTAAAGCTCACCAACTGACATTGGTGTCTTAAGGTTCTAATAAGCATTCTATCAAAGACCTGCTGGGCAATTGAAATTTTTCATTGAATTTAAACGTAATTCAATAAATTTATGGTGCATAATTGAAGCAAAAGCTTAGCCTAGATACTTCTCTTACTCAACAAATTCTTTATATATAACGTTTGCGCTTTCAATTCTTGCTCTCATTTTGACTATTTTCTAAATTATGGATCTGACATTCTTATGCTCCTGCTCCACGACATGTGAATAAAATATTTTCAATAAAAAATAGGCCACTGTTAACAATGTTTGAAAAATTAGAGTTAAGAATGAATTTATTATGCCGATTATACTATAAAATACCTCACTTCCTTAATATTGAAATTCCTCGTGGTTGCCGTCAAGCTCCATTTCTGAAGCACCGTTTTTCTCCCCGCCTCGAAGGGTTATTTAGTACCCCTCCAAAATTTGTATTTATTTTTCATCTTTTAAAAATTTTTAAATTACTCACTTAATCTACAAATAATTGGTGTATTTCAGTTTTGTGATTTACAAAAGGAATTGATATATTTTTCTCTTTGAATATTTATTTATTATTAAATATTTAATTAACTACCATTATTTAACCCCTCATAATATAAGCATAAGAATAATACTTACAAAATAGTACAGGGGTAGTGTCGGAATTCATGTATCATTGAAAGTTTGAAAAATTATTTTTGACTAATGCATAAACTAACAATCAAATTGCACCTATTATTCATGTACGGACCTATATTTGTCGATTCAACTTTCAAAACTTGACTTATTTTTTGAAGAATTATTTTTTTAGTTTTTCAGTTTCCAAATTGTAGTTAGAAAATAAACAATGAATATATTTTTCAATAATAAAAGGCTTTAACGCTCTTTCTTAATGCCTATTATAATTGATTATTCAATCACAAATTCACCGAAAATATGAAAATAATATATGTATAATATTTGTGAATTAACTAAAATTTAGTGATTTTTATATGAAGGTAGAAGGTAAAAACTATGAGAAGCAGATACGTGTGCGTCTTTTATTTTATAATCCTATGTAGTTTACAACATAGTTACGTGAGTCCTTACTTAAGACAAAATGCATTTGGAATCGGAATCGCACTTTTGCAGAAGCGTGTATTGGTGATGAATACGATATTATAATGTTTGATTATAAAGAAAAAATTTCCAGAAAACGTTGCGAAGAGGTCAAAATTTTATTTTCTTTTTGGAAACACACTAGAAACGCAACGGAAACTCAAAAATATGTGAGTGATGCTTTGAGAGTACAATTGAGAAACTTTATAGTTACATAAAGGAAATCAATGTAAAACTAAAGGGATTCGTACTGAGAACATATCGAAAATATTTTGATAAATATTAAGACTTTATTTAGAAATAAAATAAGAAAAACTGATGACTTATATATAGAAATTAGTGAAAAAATCTTCTAAACTTAAAAAACATAGAAAGTGATAGATCTATATACCTTATATACTTGATAAGTGATTTGGGGGGGATTGATGCCTTCCAGTTTCTTTGTAATTTTACTGTAGTAATGGTGTACATAGTTTCAACAAGGAAACTATTCCTACGCTATAGCTTCAATTGTAATATTAATGGCCCATAAGTTCTAAAAAATTGAAATAATTATCACTTTCAAATCGATGCATAGCCATCCTTTAATTATGAAAGCAATCTTAACTGGCCTAATGTGGTTTAATTGATAGTAAATTAGTTTTTATTAAAAGCATTTATGTTATATTGCATTGAATGCCTTCTATTTTGATCACCTAGGGTTTTTAATATTTCTAAAATACTACGAAAGGGACCAAAATGTCACTTTTCTAAAAATTAGAGGATTAAATCTATCTATTTTTCAAATTTGGGAGCTATTTGTGCTTTCATTATAGCCACGAAGTCTAAATACAAATGAGATCAAAACATGCGGATTGTTAATGTAATTCACCCACAAATAAAAGGATTTTAGGTAATGGACCCATAAAGTTACGTCTTGATTTGTAGTTTTGTTTACATTCATTCTTTTTAGTTGAAAGTTAAATGGACCTTGAATTTTTTTTTTTAATTCTTTGCAAAACTAAAATCCAAATATCTAATATTTCTAATAGAATTCTTTATTATATTTCAGTTTTTAAAAGGAAAATAAAAACTCAATATTAAGATTACTCAAATATGTATGCGATACTAAGTAAACTTTGGTATGAAAAACCAAGTAATGATCTATGTCTGTATATAATGAACTTCAAAGTTCTAACTTGGTATCGTGGACTAATTAGTGTAAGTGTTTTCAGTATTCGGCTTTTTGAAAAATGGTTTATTGATCGTTAGCTACAGTCTAGTTTGTCCTTCGCGTAATGCTATGTTGTTCAGTTGTGAAAATATTCCTAGACATCTATTTATCGAACCCATAACGTTTTTTATGCGCTCCTTGTGCGCTTCCACAAAGAATTTTACTAGATTCCATTTTGTACCCAAATTATTTTTTGTTAGATTCCAATGAAATACACGCATTACTCTATTTAAGTATCCACGTGTATTTGTGATAAGAATATTGTATGTTACAAAAAAGTGTTACTTTGGATTCAATACGTATTTGTGATAAGGATATTGTATGTTACAAAAAAGTGTTACTTTGGTTTCAGTAAAATTCTTAAAAAAATTTCCTTATCGTTTCACATTCAATTCAGTCTTATTTGTTTCAGTGTGATATCTCGTTTCCCGTTTCTTAATATATTTACCACGCGTTTCCCACTTCCGTTTCCCCTAACGACACCCATTTCCGTCTCCGAATGTGGTAACTATAGTTGGGAGGATCTACTCAAACTCGACTTGTTTACTTAACAAGCCCTAATTTTATGTTTAGGCTCGGCTCGTACAATCTCGAGCCAAGCCCGAACCTATGCATGAAAATTTTAGTTCTTTTACGTATGTAGATATTACTTGTTATTGATTTGTTTAACATTAAAATAAACATCATTAACGTGAATCTTTTATAAAATCGTTGACTAATAACCATGTACTAGCATATATATCAGATAATTATAATATTATATTACTTTTCAATGTTATTATAATTATGGAGATGGCTTGTTTTTTACATGGCATCTGATTATTATAGTTGCATTATGTTGAGTCTCTCCTGAAAATGATATTGGTAGTGTTTAAAACCTTAATTTGAATTTATCTGAGTTATGGTCATGCACGCCCCCCATTGCGTACATCAGACCCTCCTAGACACTACAATACACAAATCCATTGTAGTTATTTACGAAGGGATAAAGTTATTTAAAAAATGCATCATTCAAGTAATATGACAAGTGTTTTCTAATTCATTAGATTAAATATGAACTATATGTGTTTATGTAGGTAAATTAAGACCTCTAATTTGAAATATAAATGTACAAATGCATGAATCAAATGAGCTTGAGCTCTTAACGAGCCGAATGGAGGGGGGTACAAACTTAACTCGTTTATCTAACAGGCCCCATTTTGATATTTAGGCTCGTTTTATTTATTAAACGAACGAACCCAAGCCGAGTCCGAGCTTTTTCATGAACGTCTCGAATCATTTGTATCCCTACTTGTGCACTACTAAATCTTTTACAAGTTTCCTTCAAAATTAATCCAAAACCTTCATAAATTTCAAAATCTTATATCTTAAATTACAACCTAAATCATTCAATTCCAACACTTAAAGTTTTGAATTCAAGCAATAAAGTGATGATTAATTCACCAAGATTTTTAAAAAGCATTAATACAATAAGTATAGATTTATTAGGAGGGTGCCTTTGCACATTTATAGTGGCTAACAAATCCTTAAAAAGCATTCAATTGCATAAGACTAGTTTGTTCTATAAGTACCTTCGAATGGTATCCTTCAAAGGATATCTATCATTTCAATCCCTTTTGCCTCCCTTCCTTTCTCTAGCAGGGGATTTGGTATAATTACAAGTTTTTCCATGGTCAGAGATGGATTGAGCTCACGAAACAATAACATGAGTGAGACGCGGTGTCCTCTATATTGTAAACAATGCGGGGAGGTATGTCAACGTGTCGACACTTATATTTGGTACTTACAATCATCTCACATGGTAGGTGATGAGATTCAACCAGGACCATGGTCTCAGAGAAACATCCAACCTTCCTTAAGTAAATTTAATCAGTTTGCTACTTTGCCTCAACCTAACTTGTCACAAATACCATCCCAAGAAATGCAACAACCTATTCAAAATGGACTCTTGGCCCAACCATTCCGTCAAAATAATGATGGATCTTTTCCAAACTCAATTCCATCTTCTAATGTTATGCCTTCCATACAGTATTCTATACAACCCATTAAACCAAACAATTTAAGAGAAATTGGCACTTCCATAAGCTTTAATGTCCGATCTGCACCTCACTTGTTTCCACCTAGGCAACAAATAACATCAATGCAAGAACTTGAGCGCCCTATGGATGTACAAGCTTCGGATAGTTGTACAAAATGGTACCTTGACCAACTAGATAAACCAGTTGAAAAGGTGATTGATCTGGAAGATGAAATAATGGCCAAACTAGGAATCACCAAAGTCAATGCGTCTTTAAAGCTCTAGAAATTTTGTTCAATTCGATCTCTTATTGTGCGTATTTTCTTTCTTGTTTTGCTTTTTGTGTTATTTTTGTCTTAATGAAAATCCTTGGAATGATGTAATAGCCTTCTATGGATTGTGTCACGCTTTCAACCCCTTTTGGCGGTTTAAGGCTTTGTTTCTTGCATTTTTCCCCAATGCTTTCTTGGTTTAAAATAAGATCAATGTCAGTATTTCAAGTTTTGAATACATTGAGAGCACTGTTCCATTTACTTCTTTGTGGTTCAGTGGTATTTCATTTTTTATGCGGAAAGTAGATTCTATTAAGATATTTCTACTATTCATAGGTGGCTCTACTTGATTGACTTTATGGTCTAATTTTTCTGTTTACATTAAATATTTGTATTATTGATGCTTAATAAACAAGAACTTAAAAGACAGGAGACTTAAGGTTGTTACGTGGTTATTGTTCTGCTTGTTCGTAACATCTGCCTTCTCAAAATAAAGCTAAATAATTCAGAACGGGGAGTATTGGACAAAAAATTCACTGTAATTATTTCTCTGAAATAAAATCTTACCAGCAATCTCCATATCTACAATTGGCATCTTCTTCTTCACGACACTTACAATGACAATTCTGATATCAGTAAAAGAAAGCCTCTTGAATTTCATTTGGCATCCATCAACCTTACCCTACCAAGAGATCAATTATAAATTATGACAATGAATAACGAACCTTATGAAAACAGAGAACTGATAGTTCAAGGTTAATAGGAGGTGTAAGAATCCCATCAATAAAAACAGATAGAAGGGCTATTTCTTAATTAAGTTTCATGCTTTCAAAAGAAGAACTACCCTCCCCATTCCTCATACCGTCTCTGAACATCAAAACAAGCCATTAAAAGAGCAAAAGAAAATCCAAGCGCTGTTTGGCTGCATGTTTTGTGATTTTAAATTTATAAATAAATGGATGATCGTACAAACTTGACAGCAAAATTAGGTGGCTCAGCATAATTATTCAACAAAATTGACAGCGAAAGAAAACAGAGAAAAAGAACAACGAATTTCACAAGAATACTAGATGGGCTCAAAAAAGGACCATTCTCACCATGCAAAAAACATCATAAAAACTACAAACACACAATACCCTTTGGCAGAAATCCTCAACACCCCCATATCCCTGTTAGAGGTACATCGTCGAAAATGCCTTAAAAAGCTATTAAATACTCTGAATTTCCAATTTTTTAAATTATATTTGAAATTAGCACTTCAGGAGATATCTTAACTAGTGATCATCAAATATGAATTATTCAGCTCAATCCTAATTTTCTAATTCAACCCACAAAAAGAGTAATTTAAGCATAAATTATAAAGCCCTATTTTCTAAACATTAATCAGCATAATTATTATTCACAAAAATAACAGCAAAAAGAGAACAGAGGGGGAGAAGGCAAAACTTGAAAATCCCCGATCAACACTTTTTGAGCAACCAACAGTAAAATACGCGCTTACTAGAAGTCCTCCACAACTATGCAAAACCGCATAAAAACCACAAACAGGCAATAACCCCATCTTAGAAATCCTCCACACCCACGTATCCTCTCTAATGTGCGTACATTGTTGATAATGCCTAAAAAAACTGCCAAAGACTTTTAACTTTCTCTTGGAAATTACATATTAAACTAGTATTACACTGTTACAAGAGATACCGAAACTAGTCAAGGTACAACCAATCCAACAGACATGTATTATTCAGGGCTTGCGAGTTTTAAGTTAAGCTTATTTGATGTACTGGCTTTAAAAACATATAAATTTTAAGTTGAATGCATATATGTTTTTTCTCGGGCTTCTTTGCTTAAGAGCGGCAACCAAACACACTCAGTTTAATCCTAATTTTCTAATTCAACCCACGAAGAAGTAAATTACTTTAACAAGCATAATTAAGTGACTTGAGGTCACGGGTTCACGCAGCTTCCATTACAACATGATGCAACAGGCTCATATGCTCCAGAAACTACAATGAGAAAGTTTTGTGCACTATAAATAAAAGAGAATCTTGCAAATTCCCATCACGGATTCGTATATATATATATATATATATAATTAAGAAAATCTAGCACAAACTCTTTGTAAATGGAATAAGACTGCGTACATCGTATCAGCAACGCAAAGCTTTATACACTGAGTTGTCCATGTATATATATACATACACACGTGTGTATGTATATAATCTTGCAAATTCCAAATTACAGGTTGTGAGCAACCAAACAGCAATGGAATATAGGAAGCACATATCGGAAGAAAATTAGGTGGGTTTTGAGAGAGAAATTCGTCATCTTTCGGCCTAGGGTTCGGTGCGATGAGGTTTTCTCCAACTGGAGAAGAAACAGGTTGACCCGAACCGGTTTAGATAAATATAGAATCGAACCATTCCATTTTTTGGGAATTAGAATTGAACCGTTGAAAATTCGCTTGGTTCCGGCTTAATTGGTTCAGCCGAATTTCAGTAAAGTTTCCGGATTTCAAGTGCATGGAACCAAAATCGAAATTGAAGCTAAATGAAATTGGAACTGAATTGATTCAATGTCTCCCATTCTATTCGGTTCTCCATTTTTTTCAGATTTTTTGTGGGCCCTTGCCCTACAATACAAATTCTAAAATAAAAGCATGCAATATAGAAAATATCCCCTAACTTCAAAATATATATAAAATATAAGGGTACGTTAAGATCATTTTAAAAAATATATATATATATTAATCCAATGTTGATCCAAAAATTGCACTTTCAATTTTTTTTTATTTATAAATAGAATGCTTCCAAAATCAAGTTGTCGTTTTAAACTCGGTTTTGTTGTAAGTTTGAAAAGAAGTGTATTCAATAATAACGAGTTGTGGATACATTGTGAATGCATAGAGAGTGGAAATGAATATGTTGCATGTGAGATTATGCAGCATATGATCGGGAATTATAATATGTTGTTGCGCGTGGCGTGGTTATAAGGTGTTGTGGGTTTGAGTATGTTATTGTGAAGTGTTGTGACGCATGTATAGGAGTGGGGTGAGTCGCTACCCCAGATTTTACAATTTTCCCATTTTGCTGAGTTTCAAGAAGTACCATTCGAACGGTATATTCCTGCTGTTCGAACGATATTACCGTTTGAAAGGTAACCGAGAGCCGTTCAAACGATATTCTCGGATAGGGACCGGTGTCTCTTTTTCCCATATTATTTCGCATATATATATATATATATATATACACACACAGAGGCAATGAAGGGGCCGGAAAGAAGAAAAGGAGGGGAGTTTTAGCTCACCAATCGACGAGCAGGAGTGCTCGGAAAATTCCCAAAAATTCATATTCGGAATCATCGCGTCGTAGAATGCATTATAAGATAAATTTATTTTCTCCCCATCCTCGTTCACGTTTTCTCGATTTGCAGGCTTTGTGGGTTTATGAAATTAAAATTCATATTATTATTTTCCGTGATTAGTAGATCATTTTATCCCCTAGATTCGGGTTGATCAGAAACCGTTTATTAGATTGTTTCGAAAGTTGAAGCTTTAGGGGTTTTAGGGCGATTTCATTTAGTTTCGCTCATCGGTTGGCTTCAAGTTAAATACCTTTCATCCTCGCCATTACATTCTCCACGTATGAGTATAATTTTTATCATTTCATTTTCTTGGGGATGATTCCCCAATTTTTGTGCCAATAGTATTTGGCGAAATAAAATTAGGAAATATTTTCCTTATGTTGTATAGACTATTTCCATGTATGGGATCAAGGTCATTCGAGTAGCAAAGCTCGATAATTTCATAGGCGCGAGAAGTGGAGTTCGGGCATCATTAGACGAGACTTGGCGAGAATATGCAAAAGGGGCATTTTGTACGCTTTCGGGAGCCCTACCAAGTATGTGCTGATTCAGGACCTTAATATATTTTGGAATCTCTGTTAATATATTTACATATTTGGCATGACGTAGAAGTTGATAAAACTGTATTATCTTTGAATAAGATATACATTCGAGATATAAGTAGAATGCATGTAGATGGGGATTAGTAAAAATGTATGGGAATCAATACTCATAGCATAATTAGTTGATGCATAATAGTCGTTTCTATTTATATATATATATATATATATATATATCATGGCAGAATACATACATACATATATATACATATATTTTTATTCGAGGCGTTTTGGTTTGGTATCGTATGGTCGTAGAAATGGAATTGTGGCACACTTATAGTAGTGCTATGACGATAAAGGCGTACCCGTAGCAGATGATTACGGAATGACAGAGTTGTAGTAATGTTGAATACAGATGTAGGGACATATATATATAGAGAGAGAGAGAGCAAGAAAGAAAGAAATATGAGAGTTATATATATCTATATGAAGTAGAGATATACATATATGCGAGATATATGTACTAGTAAAGATATATATAAATGTGGGATATATATATATGTGTGTGTGTGTGTGTGTGTGGGATATATATATATATAAGTAGAGGTTTACATATATGTGAGATATATGTATGAATGGAGATATAC